>JBBPQZ010000204.1:0-20866 GCA_038092795.1 Boletus rubissimus
GATAATACCGTTGACAACGGAGATGATGACCGGGGCAGATCAAATGATATACGAGAGCCCGATTCCCGTGCATAGTCCGCACGGCTGTCTCCGTTCATGGACGTAGATGGAGATAGTGCTGGAGGGAAAACACTGCCCAGAGATGTAGAGGTGGGCGGAATCATGACTATTTCTTCCATGTCGTCATCAACGTCTGACTCTTCGGCAGCGCCAGCGACATGGTCCGGAGAAGTCCTGGAAAATTCAGGAGACGAAGGCAATGGTTTTGAGAGCGACGACAACGGAGGCTCTTCCAATGACCTTGCGGCATTGACACCCTCCGTGCCGTCCTTGTTGGGAGGCAGCGCTGAGGATGGGTGCACGGAGATCTTTTGAGGTAATAGCAGTGACGGTGTTCCAAAGAAGGATGATTGAGTAGTCTGTTGAACGTAACTTCCTGAAGTCCGGCGTGGAGGACCAGCACCCGCAATGGACAACGCTGTCTCAAGTCGAGAAGGAGAAGCGTATAAATCATCGTCATCATCATATGAGCCGAGATGCGCAGAGGAAACTGTAGCTAGCGGACTGCGACCAAAAGACTCTGCAGCAGATTGTGGTGGCCGGAGTGCGCTCTGGCTAGACGAAGGCTTTGCTGAATGCACGTTTGCTTGAGCCAACGAGCGTTCAGAGTCGAGCGAGGCCTGTATGGCCATAGCAAATTCAGAATCTTCTTCATCAGACACCGGAGGGCGAAACCGAGGTAGTTCGTCGTCGTCATCCATGTCAAATAACGGCTGAGGCTTGGCGCGGTGCTCTTCTGGCTTGGATACCGTACCCTTCTGCGATCGCCTGCTAATTGCAGACAAGGCCATGGTTTGCTGGTACTCCCGGAGGTCTGGGTCGAATGGAACAGCGCTCGGTCTATGAAACCTCATCAGTACATTGCATAGCAGACATTTGATGTCGTACATGCTGACTTCCTCCATCTCCATGTCACTGTCACTGTCGCCATCGTTCACGGGAACCCGGGTATCTTGGTCTATCTCAATGGGTTTTGTCTGGGTTCCCTCGTCTCGGATACCTAGAATCCAACCTCCATCTGCGCCTTCGTTCTTGATAAGGAGATACTCTCTATTGCGTTCACTGGCGATACGAACAGGGATGGTGATATGAGCCTTGCCGATACTGTCCGTCGTCATCAGAAGCTGCTGTGTGAGCGCATTACGTTGCTGAAGGTTCTTGATCTGCTCCCTGGAAAAGTCAAGCGGGGTAGTCGTTTTCCTCAACATGTTTTGCAAGCGTTTGTACGACGTCTGTCTCGACTTCAAACGAAGATCGCCAACGATCTCGTATTGCACTTCCGTCGGAAGCTCGCGAAAGGCGGGCGACGCGACGTCGAAATCTTCTGGACGCATCTCTTCGATGAACGCACGCAACTCTTCCTCAGTGGCTAAACGAGGATCCGGTGCCTGTGTCCGTGTCGCTTTCGCGACTTGTGCCTCCATGTTGACCTCGGGCAATTTGTACGGATCATGGTCATGGAACCGGTTCTTCTTCTTTGAAGACGGCGGTGAAACCGGCCCGTCCTTCTTCGTGGGTGTCTTGACCGCGGAACCGGTGATATCCTCGAGATACACTGCGTTCTCGTCGAGAACGACTGGTCCCACAGGCACCTTTTGTTTACCCTTGGACGAGGGTGGACTGACTCGCTCACATGAAATGGCGTGACCAGATACCAAATATCCAGTACATACTGGGAAGCCTGAGCATGAACGAGCGCTTCTCGTCTCATCTGTGCCGCAAGAAGCCTCTCCGCAATCTTGGCATGACTGGCAGCGGCACCGCTCTTCTTCTTCTTGCGCTCGGACTAGTTAGGAACCCGTATCAGAGAAGGAGACGTCAAACGAGACACGCGCGGGAGCACTTACGATCGTGTTTCGCTTTAGCGCCGGTGCACCGCCGTCAAAGACAAACACTGGACGGATGCCGTAGAACAGGAGCTTGCATATACGACGAAGAAAGCCCAAGACATGCGCGTTCACGAGGGCGCGACCCTCCTTGTCACGCATGGTGGCTTGGAATTGGTAGATCCATATACTCGAGTCGATCGCGAGAGCCTTTCCCTCGATGGTTTCAAGCCTTTGAACGCTGTCTGTGAGTTGTGGTACACTCCTGTGAGATATGGTACACGCACGGAACTGGACGGCCGACGGGTGCGAGAAGACTCCAGAGAGACTTGACACCCATTTTGCTTCATGAATGAGCGTTCGTGCGCTCGGCGAGTCTTAGTACATTTGTTGTGTAGTTGAACGAATTAGTCAGGCTGGCGTAGTCTGACAAAGTCGCGTCCCAGACGCATAGTAACTCATGTATGCATAAAATGCCACAACTACGACAGAACCGACCATGCGCGTGATACGACAATGCATAAATCAAACTGGGATGAGCCCTAAACGTCCGAGGTACCGAAAACTAGCAACCGAGGCCGTAAAAAGCTCAGAAACGGGTAAAAACGAAGGCATAATCCACGCGTCACGAAAGCAACGAGCATTCAGTTTTTAGGGCTGTCACGCGGACGGTCGGGGTGCATCCAGAGGACGTGGCCCAGCTGGGGATCCTTGTCCAGCAGAGCTATTGCGCGACGAGTAGTTGCCGGGCCGGGATTGACCACCGGGAACACCAGGCGGCCGCAAGTCTTCCATAGCAGCAGGCGAGAATCGTGCATCAAAGGCAGAACCACCTGTCATCTGCATTCCCATACCACCCATACCGCCCATACTTCCCATCATACCCATACCTCCCATCGGCATTCCTGGGCTCATCATCGGCATGCCCATCATTGACATCCGGGGATCGAAGCCCATCCCACCTCCTGTCATCATGGGAGTCATAGGTGAAGGACCATGCATACCATCGCCACCAGTCGAGAACGCCATCATGGCCTGTTGATAGGCTGCTTGGGCCGCCTGCTGTGCCGCGAACATGTATGGTTGACCGCCATAGCCAGGCATCATGTTCGGGTACCCCATGAATCCTCCTGACATCATCGGGTTAGCTGGTGGCATCATGGAACCTGCCCCAGTCATCATCGGATTCATGGGCATCATCTGGTTCATCATCGGATTTCCCATCATAGGATTCATGCCCATTGGGAATTGACCACCGAACACGCCAGACTGAGCCATCTCTAACTGTTGACGCTGGAACTCGTCCAGTTTCCGCTGGCGATCTTCAGCGAGTCTCTTCTCTCGTTCACGTTCCGTCAAGGCCGCACCAACACCACCTTCACGCTTGCGTTCACGTTCGTGTGCGGTGATCGCCCCAAGGAGACCAGTCTGAGGCGGTGGAGGTTTGTTTGGAACGTTGATCAGAGAAGCACCGGTCTCGCGTGCCAGCTCTTCCTGTCGTTTTGCGGAACGGTCTTGTTTATCTTGCATACCTGCAGAAAGTAAACCATGCGGCGTGAATGCCTTGGTAATGCTATGTGATGCAGGCTCGAGCTGTATAAAGGTATCCCTCTGCGATTGGGAAGGTGCCTCCGGAGGCGTTTGATACGTTCCAGGTTGACGACTAGCATCAAGCACTTGTGTCCAAATACTATGCCGCGGCGGCGTCTGCTGAGGGAGATCGGAAAGACGACGGGTTGGAGCACCTTCGTCGGGGGTCCGCGAACGTTGATCACTGACGAACCGTCGTTGAGGAGGCACGCCGCCGAAGTAGTCATCATGAGTACCAGGTGCACCTGAATGCATTATCAGCTCAAGATCACGAAACGAAGACTAAAATTACCTTGCGTTTGCGGTCTCGGGACAGGCGGAAGACCACGGGGGTGTCGCAATTGAGCATATGGGTTAGCCTCAGTTGCAGTGGCAAGCTCGGCTGGCGATTGCGTACGACTCTGCGGCCGGGGAGGTCGAACCGGCGCACTAGCAATTGGTGCGGGCGCGGGGCTAGGTGCATGGGCGGATGCTTGAGAAGGTTTGCTACCTGTAGTCGAGGGCTCATTGTCCGAATCGGCTTCTTCTTCCTCTTCCTCCTCTTCTTCCTCCTCCTCCTCCTCTTCGTCCTCGTCGCTGGTTTCATTCCAGCCTGACACTCTTGCGGCTGACCCACGCTTCCCGTTCGCTCTCCCAGGCCTGTGAACGGCAGCCTGATGTGCGGCTTGTTGTGCCTGTAATCTCGCTTTGCGTTGCACAGCCTGGTTTGACGGCGCGAATGTTGATTTGTACTGCGCAGCGTTGCCTGAGCCCCCAGCAACCGACGAATCCTCCGTTGGTTGTGGTGATGGTTGAGGGCGTGGAGGTGGAGGCGACCGTACAGCGTCCTCTGCGGACGTGCTTGCCGTGGGCTGTTTTTGGGGCGCGGGAGTGGTAGCCGTGTCAGTGTCTAAGAACGACAACGCAGCGAGCGCATCCACATTCACGTCGTCCAGTTGTGCCTTCTTCGGTGCTGGCGCAGCTTCGAGTTCGCCGTTGTCGGACATGGTGTCAGTGTCGCTGTCGGGTACCCTGCGAAGTTGTTGGTGCTCAGGCGAAGAAACCGATGAGGCATCTGGATTTAGTACTCGGCTAGCGCCGCTACCTGTGAGAGCACGTGCACCAGAAGGCTTACGGCCAAGCGCAATCCGGCAACCGCTAAGCGAGGGTTCTGAGACCATTCCACTTCGTGCAGGTTGGGAAGGAGAAGCTGCACCTGAGAGAGGTGTGTGTGCTGCTGGCCGGCCAGGTTCTGAAACAGAAGTAGAATCCGAATTTTCGGAGATAGTCGTGGGCACACGGCGTGGCGGGGCCGACTTTTCGTCGAGTTGCTGCATGAAGAAAAGCGCATCTGTAAATACACTCTGGGGGTCTGCCGGCGGGGGTACTGGTGTAAGTTTTGAAGCAGGTGTTGAAGACATAGATGGCGGAGACGGTGACATAAGTTTATCGGGGACAGGGGGAACTGTACTCGAGGCGCTGCGCATCAACAACCTTGAGGGTGGTGATGAAAAAGGTTGAGTAGCATGCAAAACTTGGATAGAGGGTAGGTCCTTTTCCAACAAAGAATGTGGGGACGTCAAAATCGAGTAAGATGGAGAGCTAGGAGGAGATCTTGATGACTTCGCAGGCGAGCTGGGAGATCCAGGCGACTGGAGGGCGGGTCCTTGGTTTCCGGGAGTAGGTGAGCGCAAAGACATGCTTGAATTTGTCGAGAACGAGGGTGATTCGGGCGAAGTCAACGGTGAAAAAGGTAACTTGACGCCCATGACTTCTGCAACACCTCCACCGGAGCCAGACGTTTCCTGTGACTTTGTCATAGTATTCTCTGCACTTGGCGACAACTTCGAGTCGGGACGAGAACCAGTACCCCTTCCAAAAGAGTCCCCACTGAGCTTCCGAGACGTTCCACCTGTGGGAGGGGAACTTGACGCGATAGGCTGACCGAATATCGAACCACCCTCTCCACTCTCATGTATGAGGGAAGCAGTGCCTGCCACGAACTTTGCAAGAGGCTCATTGTCATCCGATTCTGAAGCGTGTTGCGGAGAACCATGAGACTGATCAGTTGATAGTGAAGGGCCCGGAGCACGCGCCAAGTCAGTCGGGGTCTCACGAACACTGTTCAGTTCCGTGATAGGTGTCAGTACACGACCAGTAGTTGTATCGAGAGGACGGGGTTGAGACTGAGCTTGTGAGGAGGAGCTGTCGAAGTTCAGAGAGGGTAGCTGTGGAAGTCGCAGGGATTGCTCTGTCATCTGACCAGCTGGAGGCGCGGGTAGAGGGTGTTGCTGAGAGGGTTCTGTTGCCAAGGACAAGGGAGGGAGGGCAGGGGGAGCATCCGGTCGTGACTGAGGATCAATTCGAGGCATTCGTTCGTGCAACACGTTCAATAACTGAGAGCGAATAGTCGACGTGCGATCATCCCTTGGATCCATTGTTTCTGCGAGCTCCCTGTCCAGGAAGAGAAGCTTCGATCACATTTTAGACGGAAGTTACGAAGACTAAGTGGATTCTTACATCTCGAGCAGGCCCGACGGGATAAGCGAACATCATTGATACTGGATTCCGAGGGTCCCATGTATAAGATTTGGGTCGTCCATAGAGTTCAAAAGCATCATGGAGCGCTGAGGCCCCAGTCAGCAGGTGAATACACATGAAACGAGACCACGTACCAACAAGCCATTTCAACATCTCTGATGGTTGTGTGTTTCCAGCCTCTAGCTCTGGCATGACAAGCAACCATCCTTCCCGTCCTCTCATACCGCCTGCTGTCTCTTCGTCGCCAAGCAAACCTTCCAGCTTCATCAACGTGCTTCGATTGATTAACTCTGGGCGCTCGGGATACACTGCGAACGCCTGAGTCACGTCCTTGAGCGTCAGTAAAGCCTTCTTCTTGTCCTTCGGCTTCGACGATGCGTAGAGTGACAGTACAGGACGCGGCGGCAGATCCTCGCTCTGTTCCCGCAAAAAGAGACTGGACATGCGCTTCTTGCGAGCGATGTTTGACGAGCCTGGATGAGGGCTGTCACCATATGGTGGTGCAGGAACCTCAGGCGATGCGGCAGACACTACCATCCACATGCGTTTCCAATCGGTTTGCCCAGCGACGCGAATACGTACCCAGCCTTCCATGCGGCTGCGCTGTAGAGTCGAGTGCGTTTCCCTACCTATGAAGATGGTTTCGTTACTCGAATATTCGACGCTGAATGAAGTATACCGTACCACCAGGTAAAGTTATTCGAATCAGATGGGCCGTGTATATTTCCTCAAGTCGCGACTTTTCCCAAGCAGAAAGTCGAAGTGCGGTTGCCCATGATATCAAGGCTGGGGTCGATAGACAACTGAATAACAAGAGGTTTGAGCCAGCAGTATTGAGAGTAAGCACATTCGCGAATTTTTTCGAAGGTTGGTCGTTTGTAGCAGGAACAGTGATAGAACCGAGAACTTGTACGAACTATGATCATGGTTAAATCATACGCGTAGCCAACACAAGGTGGAAACCCACGGCATCTGTTATGTTGAAATAAGTTGGGGGGACCTCCCTGCCCTGCTTATTTGCCTCTTCTACCTCACGCATGTCCCATATGCTGAGGGTTGTCCCACCGAGCTGCGCCCAGACGTCAACCCAACCGTCGTCCTTGAGTGGCCGTTGACCATCTGGCTGCCTCTCGAGGCGCTTTACGAGGGGGCCGGAAAAGTACACTTTACGGGCATGGGCAAGAGTCAACTGGACGACGGAGAGAATTTCAGGGTGAAGTGGTGCCGGAGAGGGCTGTCCGCCGGCTAACGATGAGCGACGGATCGCGGTTGGCTGGTGTTGGTCCAGCTGCTCTGTGGGGGATCTCGTTGGACCGAGTGACTTTGATTGACCCATTTGGGGTGCGGGGCCGCCAAAGTCGGTTGGCGGGGCGTCGTTTGGGTTGCTGGTGCGTCTGTTGTGAAGGGCAGCGGGAAGGGAGGAGTCCTGGTTGTGTTCTTGTGGGGGTTTGGTGCGAAAGGAGAAAAAGGAGGAGGTACGGGTGTGAGGGTGAGATGAGGGAGGCATGGGCCGTGGCTGGGCCGTGGGGGGCTGGTGGTTGGAGTCGTTTTCGTTTGGGTTATCTTGTGCCTGGGGTAGAGCGCAAGTGTCGTTAGCGGGTCGTGCTGGAAAGTCGTGTACGTCGACTGCCGCTCTGCCTGGGCTGGCCTGTCTGAGCTGCTGCAGTTCTGCCGGCGAAATAAAACCACGGTTACGATTGTCCCACTGCGGGCTCGAAGAAGACATGCGCGGCGAGGACATCGATGAACTGACACGCTCAACGAGTAGCAAAGGATCGTCGCAGGCCTACCACTTTTAAAAATCTTTGTTCTCACCAACACACTTATATCCGTCTCTTCGCAATGAACACCCTTTCCAGGCGATTATGACACCGTTCATCAGCTTGGCAAGCGAGTATAATGCATATCACATTCCACAAGCGTCTGATCAATCGTTCGAGTCCATATGGCCACCTCTATTCATAGCCATCGATGGTGCCCACCTTCATATGACGTGTGTGCAGCGGAAGTCACGATTAACCACAATCGACAAGTGATGTAGCATATCCCTGCTTCAAGGATCGTTTAGATTATCATGTCCGAGCAAATTTGGGCGACCTCTCGCTTAAGTGTTCGCCTCTAATCAATCGCAGACTTGTGACTCGTGAGGAAAAATATCTAATCTCGACGAAACACCAGGTCGTGTTAATTGGGATGTTCCACACATTCGCATCTCTGGAGCGTGGTGTGAAGATGCAAGCTTGCCAGTTCAAGACAGCGAATTAAGCAAGTAGGGATTGATCATTGACGGGTATAATCAAACTTCTCAACTCCAATACACATTTTCTCAACTCCGTGCTTCTGCCCGCGGGGCATGCTCGTAACTGTCAAATCCGAGCGATTTTTGTACCACGTCATCCGCCGCGTCGGGTTCGAGGTGTCCTTGAGTGTTTCGGCGAGCTCTGGGGTATAATCGTTTACATCAGCAAGAATACCAAGCATCAGACGGCGTGGGACGACCTACCTGAAAAATGTATAACTCAATACAACGTCGTCTATGTTCCGACATGAAGGGTCATCGAGCATGTCTTTGTCTATGAAAAAGAGAAGGGGCATGTCGACTTCTTCGCCTGCGAGGAGCTTTTGCTCCTCGAAGCAGAAGCACTCTACTTTAGAAAAGTACGGCGCAACCTGACACGCCCGTCAACATGGACAGGGCTCCATTAGTGTGCCATTGTATCACAGGAAAGGGATTGTGACGCACCCGATCAGGAGTCACGTTGTATGTTGCAATTCCGATAATATCTTTTTTACTCTCGTTTCTGGCTTTGTAAAATGCTAAGCTAGATTCACCAAGCAAGACATCGACGTATTTTTGCTGGGGAAAGAATTTCCAAGGCAGTGTTTCCGAACGGTCTGCATTGAAATGCACGCGAATGCGTCGCGCTCCTTCGACAGGTACAAGTCGAGATGGGTCAAAACGGCCAGATGATGTAGAGACGACCGTGGGGGTACCAGCGAACCCCGTGGCCGCACAGAACATGCGATAAAGTGGCACGGCCGCATAGGTCACACCTAATCCTAAGACAATCTGTAGATCGGAGAAAATGAATCATAAGAATGAGAGAGATCCCAGAGCGCGTACGGCAGCAGTGCTATACATGAGCAAATTACGGTTCCGGGTTGCATGGAGCTGTCGACGGGCTTGGTGCTGGCGAGCAAAGTGGAAATGAGGCGGCCGAGGGGGCGAGGAGTGGGTGGACATGGGTGCATTGAATATCAGTTTTGTGGGCCTAGATGATGCGCTCGGCGAACGCGAAAGCCGTGCCTGGAGCCCAGTCGTCGTTTGGGACGCAAAACTATGCGTCCAAGCAGCGGGATAATGGACAGGATACTGTACGGTGTTAGCAATAGCTGAACGACCTGCCAGTATTGACTGCAAGGACCTTTTCACTGGCCCACTTGCTATGAAGCTGGTCGACATGTCGGCGACGATTGGCAATGGCTCTCAGCTCCTTCAAGGTGAAATGGCACGTGACTTGCCGGCGGGATCATTCGTGCCACCGAAATAAAGGTTCGTGTGCTTTGACAACCGTGAGCTATGTCAGAGACACCCAAGTCCAAACTAGATTCCCAACCTTCCTCGTCCAGAGGCTCGTCGTCGAGCACACCAGCAGAATTGGAGTTGGAACAGTTGCTGTCTCGAGAGGCGTCGGCGTTCCAGCGCGAGGTCGAAGTAGAACGAATACTCAAAGCGTTCAAGCTAAAGTGAGCAGTGCAACCTGTCCGCCCAGCATTACGTCTGACAGAGATATCTTACAGCCCATATGATATTCTCGACCTCGACGAAAGCGCAAAGCCAGAGGATATAAAGCGCAAATATCGGCAACTATCTCTCTGTGAGCACAATCCTCCCTACCTTGATTTATGTGATTATATTAAGAGCACGCTGACGAAATATGATTGGTTTGATCTCCGGAATTCATTTGTCCTCTGTTACATCCACAACTTGCACGAATCCGTACGTTTTTCTATGCACAGTCATCCATCCTGACAAGACCCCCCACCCGCGTGCTCCAGATGCGTTCGACATACTGAAGAAGGTACGCTTCTCATCATGTATTCTCATTACCTGATGACGGCGCTTACCTATCTACCTATCCATCTATTTATCGGCAGGCCGAGGCTGAGCTATCTGAAACTAGCAAACGAACCGAGCTTGACGCGACAATCGCTTCAGCTCGCTCAACCCTCCTCCGTGCCCTATCCCTACCTCCAAACCTCACTGACGATGATCCGCGTCTAAAGAATCTAGCTGATGATCCCAAGATGAAGGCTCAGGGCCTGACGACGCCATGGAGGATCATGCTCAAGGAGAAAATCAAAGAGGTACTGATTGAAGAGGAAGTTCGGAGGAGGAAGTGAGTCGTAGACTGCGTCTGCTTGCGATGAAAATACTGATATCACTCAGGGCGATAAAGATGAATCTGGCCAACGAGGGCCTGGAGGCCCGCAAAAAGGAAGAGGAAGTCGCTACCAGGAAACGCAAGGCGGAGGAAGACAAGGCATGGGAGGGTATGTGTTCTTCCCAGAACCCACCATCTTGATGAGCTCACCAATTTCTATCTGAATGTGACCTGGTGATCAGAGTCGAGAGAGTCTCGTGTGGACAGTTGGCGATCATTCAGCAGCAATTCAAAGAAGAAGAAAAAGACCAAGGGTGCAATCCTTGGATGATGCACGGTCTATTTGTGTTGTGGATTCAGTGGAGACAGCGGGTAGAGTTGTGTGTTACCCCGTATGCACGCATTGAATCGATGGATACCTTAACATCAACCTTGCGAGGCACATGAGCAAAAAATAACTGTGGGTCACCGTCCACACGTAGCGCTTCGAGGACCCTGTCGGATGTACGTCGTGCTGGCAGGGACGACGTACCTCGAAATTTGTTCAAATTTGAAGAATTATGACTACCGATAGGGGCTAAATACACAAAAGGCAAGTGCTGTTTGCTGTGGTGTCACCTGACCGAGGCGCGTGTTGTGTGTCGCGCTCACTGATTGAGTCAAAGCAATCATCTCCCCCGTGCCCGTCCACCCGACTAAAGAAGGACGGGAAAGGGCACGCACTGGTTGGTACAACAGTGGCGGTCCTCGTGAGACTGACACGTCAACTCCACAGATTGTTCCACAATCATAGAGAATAAATACTCGCCCGACTGTGAACCTCTGTTCGTTCAATCTCTCCTCACTCACGCATTCTTTAACATGTCTCATACTCACCAGGGCGAAACACTTGCTCGGTCTGAGCTCACTGCCACAGTCAACGCGCGACACATCACTCAGCGTGAAGTTGTCAGTGAATCCACTCCTGCCAAGAAGAAGTACGGACCAGACTTGACTTTCGCGTCCGCTGTCAAAAATTTTGAAAAAGTTCGAAGTCACCTTGGAAAAGAAATGGATGGTCGTTGGTTGGGTGCGATGCCCGTCGACGAGTTCCTCGATGAATTCCTCCATCCCGCCGACGACGCGCCGTTACCAGACCTTCCAGAAAGTCCATTCGAGAACGTCCCCAAAGAAGGGGCGGAAAGTACTCGCTATGACCCCTTTGTGAGTACTTATTTCTTCTCGTGAACGACAGTGTTGTGACCATGATCGTGTTCCACTGTCCAGATCACGGCGATCCAAGAATGGATTCCTCACCTCCAGGCTGTAAACACAAGCAACAGGGAAGACACAGCAAATCAGCTGAAGCTCAAGACCGACATTTCTGTTTACAATCGCGTCGAAGGTGTGGCACCCCCAAACAGGGCAGATTTCTCGCGAATGGAACTCTGGATGGAATTCAAAACAAAAACCGATGGCGTGGCCTTCCAGGATCCTCCCGATACCACCGAGGAGTCACGTCGTTTGGCGATCAAGAACGGGTCGTTCACGCCGGCCACTGTGGAGGGAAACAAGGCCCGTGGCCAACTGGCACATTATGCCGGTGCTCAGCATAGCCTGCAATTCCGCCATTTCTCATTTTCCGTTGTTGTCGAAGGGAATCTCGCTCGATTCCTGCGATGGGACCCTGCCGGTACGATCGTGACCGCTGCGTTCAACTACCGCAAGAACCCAAGGTTGATAGCCGAATTTTTGTGGCGATTTGACCATCTCTCTGCCAAGGACCGGGGGCACGACGAATCTGTCCAACTGGCAAATCTTCCACCCGAGGTCGATGCACGCGTGAGGGAGAAACTGCAGATCAAGAATCACAACATTCCGCTGTACAAATACGAGTTGCCCGGGTTGACCGGGATGGGTCACGCCTATGGGCCCAGGCCGCCTTCTCAAAATCGGTCGCTCGTTAGCCGGTGCACTCGTAGCTTACCCGTGGTTTGGATTCTGGCCGAGGACGTCACGGGCGGTACACGGCCATGCAGCGAACTCGGTTCTCCTAGCGACGCGGATGCGCAGACGGGTCATAATAATGTGCTCAAGAAGGGGCCATGGTCTGAAGAGGGGATCATCTACATGAAAGACACGTGGCGATTCCTCTCCAACTCGCCGGACATTGAAGTCATGGCTGAACACGAGATTTATGAAATACTCCATCACCACGAAACCCCCAACATCCCTGAACATGTCGCTGGCGGCGACGTTGATAGTGGCAGGACGAAAACACAAGAGTTCATGGATGCTCCATGGTTGTGTGTGCGGCAGAGGATATCCCCGTTTCAACACTATCGACTCGTCCATGGAGTCGTAGGACGTGCGCTTTTCAAGTTCGACTGCACGAGACAGCTTGTGACAGCCGTCTTCGACGCGCTTCGAGGTGCGTTTCCTTTAAGCTACACAAGCAATGGTTACTGACATATGTTCACTCAGCTCACTCGCATGCATTCGAAGTCGCGAAGGTCTTGCATCGTGATATAAGTGCAGGGAACATCATCGTGACAGACGAGGGTAAGGGGCTGTTGATTGATTGGGAGTTGGCAAAGAGCGTGGACGAGGGTGGAAGTGGAAGCAGGCGACCTGATCGTACGGTAAGCCGTCCGGCCCAATAGCGTTCAAGCATGCATTCATCACCCCAAATTTGATTAGGGGACATGGCAATTTATGTCTGCAAATCTGCTTCGGCACTCTGGCAAGGTGCACACGTTTACAGACGATCTCGAGTCGTTCCTGCACGTCCTCGGATGGATGACTTTGCGCTACGTTCCCGCCACTGGTTCCTATGATGCTAAGGATCGCAGCGATGATATGGCCATGTTTGATGAACATTCTGTACGCCAAGGAGGTTTCGACTGTGGCGGGCTCCGCAAATTAACGGTCTTGCGTGGAGACTTGTATCCGTCGGCACACTTTCACCCTAGACAACCTACCCCACTCTTCAAGCTTCTTCAGGAATTGAGCAAGCCCTTCAGGTCGCTCTATCGGGATTCTCCGACCGACGAAGACCGAATGAAGATAAACGTGCCGAAAAGCGAATACGATGACACCCTTACTGAGTTGTCGGTGGACATCCGTCGTTACGACAGAGAGATGCAACAACTGGAGTCTTCCTCCTACTTCATCAACGCGATTCAAAAGGCTTTGGACAAGAACGACTGGCCTACAGACGACAAGGCTGATGAAAATCTGCCCATTGGTCTCTCCTCTGGCGACACGAAACAACGGGCGCTGATCAAGACTAGCCTGCTTCAGAACACCCACAACCTGTGGGAGAGCTCGAAAGGGTTATCAAGGAGCTCGAAGCGCGCGGCGAGTCCGACACCGGAGCCTCGAGCGAAACGTCATTGTGGTACCCCTGCTGCCTCTGAATCTCGTAGTTGATCATACCTTGGTTGTTTCCACTATCTTAAAGCTACGTATTATTGTGTTATCTGGATATAGGATGTATCAATACCATTCAACCATATGTTGTAAACTTTGCATAGATAGATCCAGCTATGCTTTCTCGCGTCGACATGCTCAGGTACAATCCCTATCTGCCCGTAGGTATGCACTAACCATGGGCCCAAGGATTCGCCGCGTGTATGTAAAAAAGATCTGAATTCCGGGAGAAATATAATGAATGGTCTGGAAGCATAATTCGCACCTCCGTTGCACGTCCGCCAAACAGAATCATACGAAATCCCCGTAGTAAACATGTTGGTCCCTAGGCACATGCTGGTCGTCAAGTGACTCGTTTTATCAAAAATCTGTAATGCTGAAGGGGCCCTTCCGAAACGAATTACGAGCGAATAGAAAGAACCCTAGTCGGAGATATCAATCACATCCGAGTTCGCGGCCTCATCCTGATCCATTTCCCTTCCTTTATTTGTACGTCTCCGAGCAAGATCGAGGGGCCTAGCCGTACGATGACCTCCCGGCGCTTCGTCTTCTGATGACGAAATGACAATCAACGACGGATCACGGGGCAAGCGACGACGATCCGACGATTGAGTAGACTGTGGTATAGGAGATTCCGTCGAGCCGCTCAGCGACGAGGCACTGGTGGCCCTCTTCGTGCTACTTTGCATCCTCGTGCTGGGTTCAGCGCCGGAAGGGGAGACGGGATATATAGCTAAAGATTCCGTACCCAGAACCGAGCCAGACGGCGTCTTCCTAGCTTGCACACGGCTATGCGACGTTGTACCTTCCGTTCCGGTGTCTTTGCACTTGCCCTTTCCTTTGTTATGGGCGCCAGTGCTTAGAGCACCCTGTTCGATCATCCCTACCTGTTCAAAAAACGACTCATCCACGTCCATATCGAACGAGAGGTCGTCGTAAGGGTCGGGAGACGCGGACCGTCTTTCAGGCGGAACGACGCGTTTAGCCGGAATAGTCGACGGTGGCCTTGCAGATGTAGAACCATGTTTCTTCACAGGTAGTTTGGACGGCTCTGGGTCATCGGTGTCCCAAGTAATGTCAAAATCGGGTTCCGGGTTGGGTGGCGGGGCAGGGCGGGGGGAAAGGCCGATGTCGGGAATCAGTTTGGATTCGGATGAGTGGGCGGTGAAATAAGGAGATGTTTTAACCGTAGAAGTAGATGAGGCTGAGAGAGAGGAAGATGCGATCACTGTGTCGAGGCGCAATGTTTGTTTAGGGTTTGAGCTGGCGGCGTGCTTCTCCTTGGATGTCGAAGGATGCCTAACAGGCGGTGCGGCGCGGATACCGACTCGTTGATTGCCTTGCATGTCGATTGCCTCGTCCATTTGAATGGCCATCTCGCGTATGACGTCGGGATCTACATCGTCATCTACATACATGTCGTCAATGTCAACAGGTGGGGGTTGTTGTTGCGCTACGGGTGGAGGTTGATGTTGGCGTGCAGGTTGGGCTAATGCCGGTTGGTTAGGCGGGTATACCCGTGGCTGAACCGCGACAGGTGCCTCGGGTGGGGGATCCGGACGTCTGTCAGCAGGTTAGCCTAGAAACGAGGTGTGGCGACATAGGATATAATTCGATGATCTACGTACCCTAACCGTTTCCTGAGGGAGCTCAGAAAGATTTGTTCGCTATTGATGTCGTGGTCTTCGGTTCTATAACCCTTGAGGGTGACATTTGCAGGCTCGAGGAAGGCAATGCCATTGCGTATAGGTGTGGACTTGAGAAGCATCTGGCAGGAGTGAGGTGAGTGGGCTTGGTGTGATGTTGAGAAGAGACATACCTTGTACCCGAGGGGTGTCGTGCCCAATTCCAGCTGAGGGAGGGACCTAAACTCGATGGCCTTAAAGGTGGTTAAGCCGTCGGAGAGCTCGAACCTGAGCATACCGCGGGAGAACCTTGGGACAGGCCCCTCGTCTTCGTTGTCATGCTGTTCGGCATTCTCTTCTTGTGCTAGACCCAAGTCTGCCCGATCGAGACGGGTCTGATGTGTGTTCAAAAGGCTAAATGCAGAGTGGGCAATTTCTGTGATGCTCTTAATTTCGACGAGCAGTGGTGTCGGGCCGGTGGTCTTTTTCTGGCGAGGGGCTCTGTTGGCAGGACGTCGAACGCTGGGTTGGCGCGGACGAGCTGGATTTGGGTTGGAGGCGAGAAGAAGGGGATCAATGCCGGATCCGGGCACTGTCGAGTCAGCGAGATTGGACTGGAGTAGCTGTGCTTCGACGTGTTGGATGAACTGGTCAAAGTCTCCGTTTTGATCGAGGCTGAGGTCGGACGAGAGCCAGTCTGAGCAGTCTGCAAGCCATTCCTGGTGGCGCTGTTTGCGGGGTGGGGCGAGGAGGAGATTGTGGACTTACCTGGTCGATGGCTGGTTTCTGGTAATTCTGTGCGATCCAGGCTCGGACGCGCTGGTGAGCGGGCATGAAGGAGACGCGACGAGTCACGTGTCTCACGGTGGTATGCTTCGGTCGGTGATGTCGCAGCTGCCCCGTCTGCCCGTCCCAGACATTACAAGGACCCTCGACAGTTATCTCCGCTCCGTCCTCCCACTCCTCCTCGCCGACGAGCACAGCGGCGGGCCCCCTTTTGCCGCCGCCTATGCCCGACAGCAAGCACTCGTCAACGCCTTTCTCGATGGCCCCGCACGGCGCGCGCAGGCACGTCTTCGCGCACTCGACAGGGTCTCCCCACACAACTGGCTCGACGACAACTTTTGGATGAAAAAGACCTATCTCGAGTGGAGAGCACCCCTCCTCGTCAACTCAAACTGGTGGCTCACCTTTGTGAATGATCCCAATGTACCACTCGGTGTAGTCACAAACCACGCAGAGGGAATTACCCCTTGGCAAGTCAGGAGAGCAGCCTGTCTTGTTCATGGCATCCTTGATTTCAAGCACCGAATGCGCTCGTGTGTATCTTCACCATTTCCACTTCTCTGACTCACACTCGCGAGGGAGCAGCCAGGACCTTTATCCCGACACCACCCGGATAGGTACTACTATGTCTTCCCTTCTCACCCCTGCTTATATACCACCCACCAGGCTTGTGGCTAAGGCATTGCACTGCCCAAATATTCAACCTCTGCCGTGTCCCTCAACATCCTTCTGACACACTTACCATCCCTGTGCCTCCCTCTTCATCCTGGGCATCCACAGTTACTGTCTTAGCACATGATTATTATTATGCACTCCGCGTAGCAGACCCAGCCACTGGCGCACCCTTGCATGTTGACGAGATTGAGCGTGGTATGAGGGCAGTTGTAGCCGATGTTCAACGTCGCCGGCGCAGTGGTGAGTTGCCTGTAGAAGTCGGTGTCCTCTCAGCAGATAATAGAGATGAGTGGTCCCAGGTAGGAATTTACCCCTCTTATTCTTGCCATAGTCTGATGTTACTTGACCGACACAACAGAACTACTCGATCCTGCTGTCCATTTCTCCACAGAACAGACACTCTTTCGAAGCTATACACCAGTCTCTATTTGTTGTTTCCCTTGACCATTGGCCTGCCCCTTCTGTACCTGCAGACCAACGTGACGAAAACATCCCCCTTACTTTCGACATCGATCAACATGCTTCTGACTTGCCCTTCTCTCGTTCATCCCCGTCTTTGTCAACAGTGCCTTCCGACCTCTTGTCTCACCAATATGCGATGCGATCCTCGCCCTCAGCACTCAATCGCTTTTTTGACAAACCTCTGTCTCTCATTGTCGAGCCTAGCACACGAGCAGGTGCCATGGGCGAACATTCCCCTGTGGACGCATTAGTCCCAAGCGTGTTTTGTGAGTGGGCAGTCGCCGGGGCCAATGGAGTGAGCATTTGTGGAGGTTTAGCTAGTGTGCCATTTGACCACATCCATCAAGAGGGAAAATCAGAAGGTCTAGAAGCTGGGTCAGGTTCACGTTGGACACGGCTCAATTTTGTCTCCTCGCCACCGATACAGATTGCAATCGAGAATGCGAAACAGCATGCACGAACGCTGGTCTCGGACTCGGACCACCAGGTATCCTATTTCGAAGAGTGGGGAGGCGAGGAGATGAAGCGAGTGTGTCAGTTACATCACCTTCGACTGTATCCTTTCTCGTCAGAGGTACTCACTGTCCACCAATAGCACCGTACCACCCCGATGCGTTCGTCCAGCTCGCGCTCCAGCTTGCATACTTTCGAATCCATCAGTCCCCAACTCCTGTATACGAAACAGCGCTCACCCGAACATTCCAGCACGGACGTACTGAAACAATACGTTCACTCACAACGGAGAGTTATACTTTTCTAAGGGCGTTTGCGGGGTGGAAGAGGAAAAGTGTGAGCCAGGCTCGGAGCGAAGTGAGTATATTCAATATTGATGTGAGATGACGTTGACGACAACGTTTTCCTGTCACGGAAACCATCTTGCCCATTTCCTTGTGTCTGATTACTGCTCTTCCTGCGCTGACATCGAACCATGCGCCACAGCCTTCGCCTCATCTCTACCCCCTCCTCCAGTCCGCTCTCAAAGTTCATTCTTCACTCACTCGTTCAGCGATGATGGGCCGCGGAATCGACCGACATCTTCTTGGTCTACGATGCGTCCTTAGTGATGAATGGGCATGGCTCGATGACATTGTCAAAACCTCGTCAGATATTGGCCAAGATACCCCTTCTCAAGATACTATTGCGCGCGCAAAGGCAGCGTCCCGATCTGTTTCAACTTCAGGAACGAGCGTCCCTCTGTTTGAAGATGCTATTTTCAAGAAAAGCCAAGAATGGCGGCTGTCGACGAGTGGTCTGAGTGAAGGGTGGTGGTTCAGGGGAACCGGGTGAGTATCCATGTCAAACCCATCCTTCTATGATGATGGTACTCCGAAATAATGCACATCCCTATGCGTTATTGACAATTATACCATCCTCATAGGTTCGGATCGCCATACGAAGATGGATATGGAATAAACTGTGAGCGGTCTACTACTCGTTGCTCGCTACTGTTCAGTATTGACTATGAGTTCGCCTCGTCTTTACATGTCAAACCCATTTCCGCGCACCATACCCAATCTTGGTCCTACAACTTTATTGGCTCAACGGGACAGACCTCGTCGGCCCGCACGGTGTTAAATTCTGCGTCGAATCCAAGCACTCCTGTCCGACGACGTCCACACGCGTCTTTATCGAGCATGTCGCGAACGCACTTCGGGACATGAGAGAAGTATGTCTGTCGGCAAACAAGAGTGGCCAGGAAGGCGAATTTGCGTCCGCAAACGCCGAACCTGCCGACGTGCCAAACGCCGGTGCAGACCACCCGTCGACGGACGCGCTCGACGACGTGATCCGACAGCTTGGGGACGCTGTCCTCGCGAAACCGCGACTCTGAGACCGTAGCGTTATCTGTACAGAGTAGTCTCAACGGACGCGTCGATGGAGCATTCAACTTGCAGAGGACTCGCCCAGTTTCGAGATGTGTTAAAAATCACCACTCATACCTTGGACGGTCTCCTCTTAGAATATCATGATGAAATCCAACGATCAAGTGCTGAGATTAATGTCCAATAACATCGAGATTGGGTACCGAGAAACCAACATCTAGTACGGATGGGAAGAGAGATACATCCACAATAGTAGTCTTGAGCACCTTGTCCACTGCTCCTTTACTGCCCGAATGGGAAAAGTTGTTTGCAAGCCGGATCTCGCAGCGTCTGGTAGAACGTGACCAAGTTAGTCTTGATCGCAGCCTCAAGCTCAGAAGTCGGGTTGGGGTATAACTGAGCCGTCAAGTTGACCTGTCTCTGATACGCATAGCACAACTGACGAAAAAAAAAGATCAGCACACGAGGGAAAAACACAGTGGGCCCCTGATCAGCAGGGGAGCATTCAATCGACGTACGCTCCCATTGTCCTCTGGATTCACCACAAAGTTGTTCACGCCTTCGTTCCGACCGGGCAACACGCGGACCAAGCCGAATATCTTGTTAAACATGATGCTGACCTGGGGGAAATCGTACGGGGCCTGACGACGATAGAATCCCTCGGGGTACATGTGCATCTCGTAGAAGCTCCGCGCGTTGTCCAACGTGGCGTTCATCGTCGTGTTCACCGTCTGGTTGCTCACGAAGAAGGCGAGTGGGAAAGTCGTTTCTGCGTAGGCGGTGAGGTAGCGGGGGGTGTCGAACGAAAAGGTTGGGTTGCGTGCGATGGAGTCGTTGATGCGGAGGGCCCTTTGCAGGGATGCGGATTCGACGGTGATCATGCCGTCTCCGACGAGGTTGGCGGCGTAGACGAGCTGTGGAACGGGTGAGGAATAGAGATACGAGCGGTAATCTGTATCCTACCTGGTCGAACAAGGTCTCGTTGAAGCTGTAATTGTCGCCGAAATAATAGTCTCCGCGAGTGGTGCTAGCATCACCTAGAGAAGAGTCGACAGAAGTTATTAGCGGAATACCCGGTGTCCTGGGACGGGGGCGTAATGTTTACCTTCAAAGTTGCTGTGGGTGTTAATCCCGGGGGTGAGCTCATAGTCTGTAGTCGTGTTTGCACCAATGCTCATCAAGTTTGTCAGATGGTTTCCGTCGACAATAAATGTCTATTTCATTTCCAGGCACCATCCATCGGTGAGCAGGGAAGAACCAGACGATGGAATATCCTCGGACATACCCCATAAGTGATGAACGAAGCCAAATTCCATCCCATGTTGAAACCTGTGAGTTTCAGATTGATATATCGACGAGGATCCCGGTGTCATGGTCTGCGTACCTTCTTGGACAGCATTGATGATCTCAGCCGGAGTGGCCACACCGTTACGGTTGAGATACTTTGCGAAAAAATCATGTTCATGGGTAAATCGCGTCCCCGAGATCCCCGATTACTTACCCCGTGAGAAGCCAGGGTATTCAATCCCGGGCAAGGGCCACGAATATCACCTGGTAGATCAGGCAGGTATGGGTGGGCCGCGTCATAAACCAACTTTGCGGACGTGTCGTTGATGGGAGGCGGGAGAGGTTGTGGACCGGACGTGCTACTAAAGGTTCGCACTACAGCCCGGACCTCTTGTGGAGACAAGCCTGCGAGCGAA
>JBBPQZ010000205.1:0-20822 GCA_038092795.1 Boletus rubissimus
CATCGGTCGCGTTCGCGCCCAGCAAAGTGCCTGTCGCATGACATCATTCACAGCGCATCACCACGTTCTCCGGGATTCAACCTCTCAACAGCCCCACTGTAATTTACCGTCGACGGTGTCCAGGCGAGTATCGACAGGGTCTTCAAGATGCAAGATATCTGTCATCGATGAGAGATAAAGTTTGGACATGATGTGCTTGTACGTTAGCATTCGTGGATCAACGACCAAATGAGGGTTTAGCATTGCACAAGTACATTGGTAAAGCGCGACTGCGCATGCATTGAATGGCTAATCATCACACATTAGTAGCTTCGAAGTAGATGTACTCGATATCAGTCTATGCGAAAGCGAATGCAATGTGAACTCATAACGTCTTCTCCTTTGTAACCTCTAGCAATGGGTCAAGCTGCGATTCTGGCTGGCGATACGAGCCACCCGCACGATCTGCCCACGTAAAGTACTGTTGATAGGAGATTAGCGGCCATGAATTACGCTATCATGAGGGGCTGTGGGTACCTGACCGTAGTTAACCGTGAAGTAAAGATGATGCAACGTGTGATGCGCGGGACCGTTGATAACGTGTTCCAGCGGATGACCGGTAATCATATCGGAATCATGAATCTGTACAGGTGAATATTAAGATGAAGAACGTCAGGAAAGGGGTTCGTCATACCAATATACTCCAAAAGTTGACGAACACAAAGAGACCCAAGTACAAGCATCGGTGAAGGGGGAACAGGAATATAAACAGGTGGTACGGCACGGACTGCAAATACCCGTCCACGGGGTGAAACGCATGGGATGCAAAAGGGGTCGGTACTGAGAAAATATGTTAATCGATGGGAAACAAGAGAACCGACAACACGCACTGATCCATTTGTGGTGGGGCTTATGGAAGGTTTTGTAAAGCATGGGATGATGCAGGGTGCGATGGACCCAATATACAAGATAGTCGGTGAATACCAAGAAGCTGGGGGGGTGTCAGCGTGAGCAACGGTCATTGAAAAAGATACATACAAGGGGATTGACAAGGCAAGGTAGAGCCATCCGTATTCGGACACGTCGTCATACAACCGCGAATAGCCCATGACCTCGGCTTGGAACCAGGGGAGGGTCAACAGCGTCATTCCAGGAAACGCTTTCATACTGCATTGAATCTCGGATCTAATCTGGTTTTTGAGGAAACGTGGATGCCGCATCATTTCGTGGTTGAATATGTATCGGTAGGAAAGACCGGCGAAAACGAAGTAGAGGAGGTGAATGCCAATCATGGTGATCACGACCAACGACAACAATTGTCTGGGAATGTAATCTCGTGGCCATGCAGACTGTGATCGAAGCGCTATCGTTGATGCATTGGCGGCTAGGAATGACTGGTCGGTGAGAGGGTCATTGAAGGGAACGAGACGCGCCCAGACGCTGTCGAAAATGTACTCGTCGGCAATATGTAGAACGAGGTCCATGACGACGACAAGGACGAGACCCGAAGAGGGGGAGAACAACGGGATTGAGACGGAAGCGAATTTTTATAGCGGGAGCATGTTGTCGGTAACATCAGGCCACTTTTTTTTTTTCTTTCGGAGCAAGATTAGATCACACGCCATCCCGAGCCTGAGGTTGAACAATGCGCTCGTCGTCGTCTCGTACGATTTGAGGGATAGCTGCGGGCGAACATGCGGCCGCCGAGTGGGAATGGCCTCCGACGCTAGGATGGATGATCCATCTTTGCTATCGGGTCTTCTGGAATCTGTGGACAGTCACATTCTCAGCGATCGTTCTGCTGGAAACCTTGGAACTTTCTGCGCTCTTATCAGCGAACGTTCACGACGCCCTTTAGCCTCTTCTCTTCTTCAATAAACCCTTTCTTTCTCGAACAAGTTGGTCTCCTCCTCCCAAGCTGTTCCGTTCTATTCCGAATTTCGCCAAGAGTCGCATGCAGACATTCGTCCACCAAACGGCATAAACGCGTGTTCTCCGCCAACCAACATGAATTACAGAATCACAGCAATAGCATCCAGACGAATGGAAGCCACGCTTCTCAGCACCCCCTCGACGCAAGGCGAATCCATCGCGTGACCCGATGTGATACAACACTGCCAACACGTGTCGCATTAAACATCAGTTCCGTCCCGGATATCTCGTTCGCAAGAGTTCACATTTCTCCCTCACAACTCACCAACGATGGGCCAAATCCTGGCATGCACAAGACGCAAGCAACTGAACAAGTTTGCCGACGAGGAGCCAAAGTCTCCAATAGTTGTTCCTCCAGCCCGCGAAACAATCTACATTGTGTATGTTGTCCCCCCTTGTGGTCGTCCTCCCACAGGCGTGCTTATCAGTCACGTTAGGGTCATGGGATCCACTGGTAGCGGGAAGACGACGGTTTGTCCCTTGGTTGATTTCGATGAGGCCGCCCGCTTATGGCCCGCCTTTAGTTCATCAACTTGGCGTCGGGATCCAACCTTCGAGAAGGTGCCGGCTTGGAAAGCTGCACTAATGAAGTGCAGACGTCAGTGCCCTTCTACGTGGGCCGACAACAAGTTATCTTGATCGATACGCCCGGATTCGACGATACGACCTTGACAGACACCGACGTCTTGAAGCTCATTTCTGCTTACCTCGTCACCACGTATGCTTGCATTCAGTCGTACGCACCACTGGCTGACCTCCTCCACAGCAATAAGCAAGGCGCACGCCTCGCCGGTGTCATCTACATGCAGAGAATCTCCGACTTGAGGGTCGGGGGCTCAGCTCGGCGTGATTTCAGGATGTTCCAGGGACTCTGTGGCGAAGAAGCCTACCCCAACGTGATCATCGTTACGAATATGTGGGGCGCAGTCACTGCGGAGGACGGAAACGCCCGCGAGCAGGAACTCGCTACCAAGGACATCTTCTTTAAGCCAATCCTTGATAAGCGAGCAAGGATGCTGCGGCACGATAACACGAAGTTGTCCGCTCACCAGATCATCCAGAACTTCGTCGACAAGGAACCCGTGGTGCTTCAGATCCAGCGAGAGTTGGGAGAAGGCATGGATATCACCCAGACAGCCGCATATAAGCAGCTTGACAAGGAGATGTCGGAGCTCTGTGCGCGACACCAGAAGGAGCTAGAAGCTCTCAATGAAGAGATGGCTGATGCTGAACGAAGCCAGGACGAGGAGACGCGGAGAGAGCTCCAGGAGGAAGCGCGCAAGGTGGAAGCTGAGCTGCAAAAGGCGCAGAGCCAAGCATCTCGGCTTGCGTCTGACTATCAGACTGAATTACGCAGGATTGAGGAGATACTCCAGGTGAAGGAAGGGTGATTCACCCAGCCGCGTCACGTTATGTACTAGTTTCGAGCTGGCTCGTCATACTCACCGTGTTTATTGCTCCTTTGTTTAGCGATTTTCGTGTAGTGTGTGTGCTGTTGGACGTTGACGGAGATCTAGATGTGCAGGAACACATGTGTGCTAGACTCCACCAATACCATGTCCGTCACAGCCTAAAACATGATGTGTGATATCGGGGTATTGGTGGTTACATCGTTCTCGGTGCAAACTTGACCACCGCAGGCCCTTTGTGGCTCCGCGAAATCGCCGTATTCGCAAACGAGACGCCACTATATTGAGGGGGCAAACCCAGAGCAAGCAGGATGCATCGTGGCCGTTCTAATGGCCGATCAGTGAAAACGCTGAAAAGGTGTTTTCGCGTCTCGTCGTTTGCAAAGTGGGAGCCACAACATGCCTCCTTCCGATCGGCGGCGCGGAGCAATGTGAATAGGGTGCGTGGTGCAAGCACTCTTTGAAGGATATAAGGATGTGCTCGAAGCTCTTGCAAGCTGAACTCGTTCGTATTCCCCTTCCCTTCCCTCCAAACCCATAACCATACGCCCATTACTATCGTCCCCCACTCGTATTAACCCGCCAGAATATCGTCATGGCCCTCCGCGGAAAAGAAATCAGAATTGCGTACGTCTTCCTAATCCGCCATCCAGGTCGTCGTTCTCTAACATGGCATCTTACAGAGTGATGGGGGCCACTGGAAGTGGTAAATCAAGCGTATGCGGCCAGTCCAAGTAGGACGCGACTCGTCACTGATCGTCGGATTCAAACAGTTCATCAATCTCGCCAGTGGGTCCAACCTGCCTGTTGGCCGTGGTCTGGAGAGCTGTACGTCCGAAGTACGGACTTCCAAACCGTTTCTCCTCAATGGGCGCATCGTCACCTTGATTGACACGCCCGGATTCGACGATACGTCACGTAGCGACACGGACATCCTCTCGTCCATCGCAGCGTATCTATCCAACACGTAAGTCGCTTTTCCCACATAGAACGACCTGTGGTGACCGCGTCGTGCAACAGTTATGAGCAAGGTGCCAAGCTCGCTGGTATCATCTACATGCACCGGATCTCCGATGTCAGGATGGGCGGGACATCGAAGCGCAACTTCCGTATCTTCCGCGAGCTGTGCGGAGATAGCACCCTCCGAAACGTCCTCATCGTGACCAACATGTGGTCAAACGTCGACCCCAAGGTCGGCGAGGCACGCGAGCAAGAGCTTGCCAACAACGACAAGTTCTTCAAGCCCGTCCTCGAGAAGGGCGCACGACTACTCCGCCACGGCGGCACCCAGGCATCCGCCCAGTCCATCCTTCGTCATTTGATCAATAGTCAGGCCGCTACGCTTCTGATCCAGCACGAGCTCGTGAACGAGCGCAAGGATCTAGCTCATACCGCTGCTGGGGCAGAGCTCACCCGTGCCTTGAAGGAGCAGGCTGATCGTCACGATGACGAGCTCAAGAAGCTCCGTCAAGAGATGGAAGCTGCAATGCACGCCAAGGACGAGGAGACCAGATCGGAGCTCCAAGAGGAAGTCGACAGAAAGCGGGAGGAGATCGAGCGCATACAACGCGATTCCGAGCATATGGCGGCAGACTTCATCGCGGAGAAATCGCGACTTGAATCTAGGATCGCGCAAATGGAAACCGAAAATCGTCACTATGTGCAGGAGCTCGAGGGACTGCAGGAACAGGTCCTCCAAGCTCGCAAAGAAGTCGAGACATCGCAGGTTGAACACGCACGACGCGAAAGCGAACTCCTGAAGGCGAAAAAGGATGCGGAAGAGCGAAAGGCTCGTCTGCTTGAAGAGGAACGCAAGGCTCGGGAGCTCGCCGAAGCGCGGCACCAGGAGCACCTACGTTCCTTGCAGCAAGAGCTGCAACGAGCTGAAGCTGAGCAGAAACGGGCTGAAGCCGAGCAGGCGGAGAAGGTTAGGGTAGAGCATGAGCGAGCTCTTGCCCTCGAAGCAGAACTCCAGCGTCAGGCGCAAGCCAAGGAGGAAGAAGAAAAGGCCAGACTACTGGCGGAAGAAAGCGAAAGAGCTCGCTTGCAGGACGAGATTGCGAAAGCTCGACAGGAGATGGAGCAGGTTGCCGCCGAACAGAAACGCCGCGAGCGCGAGGCTGTTTCCGCAAGTCAAGCCCAAGCGGAAGCTCACACCCTTCTCCTCGAACAACAGGACCAGCTCCTACAGCGCGAGAAGGAGAGGTATCAGAGGCAAATTCTCGAGGAAACGGAGCGCGTGCGTCGGACCCTGGAGGAAGCTCACGCCAAGAAAGAACAGGAGGCACAAGCCCTTCGCAAAGCAGAAGAGGCTCGTATTCGGCAGCTAGAGGAGCAGCAGCGCCTTAAGCTACGGGAAGAAGAACAACGCAGGCTAAGTCTGCAGGAAGAGCTCGCACGCGAACGTAAGGAGAAGAACACGGCTTGCAAAGCAGATCAAGCCCGAAGAGATAGCGAGGCAGAAGCGGCGAAGCAGGCTCAAGAAGCCGCCCTAGCAAGACTCGAGGAAGAACGCCAACAAGCTAAGCTGCGCGAGGAAGCATTCAAAAAGCAAGTCGAGGAAGAAGTTACCCGAGTTCGTGATGCGATGGGGGAAGAGCTAGCAGAAAAGGAACGTCGGTCCGCGGAGGCAAAACGTGCCGCAGAACTCTCCAGAGCGTTGGCATCCGAGGCCCAAGAGAAAGCCAGATTGGCGGAAGAACACGAGCGCAAGAAGAAACTGGAGGGAGAGCTGGCGGTGCTTCACAGACGAGTTGCGGAGGCTGAAGATTATCGAAGACGCCTGGAGGCGGAAGCAGCGGAACGGGGGGTTATGGAACGCCAGAAGAACGCCCAGCTACAAGAAGAACTCGCAAAGGCTCGACGGGAGGCAGAGCTCGCAAGAGCTGCAGCCCAAGAGCGGACGCTCAAGAAAGACCCACCCTCCGGTTTCGTGCTTCCGATACCGTTTGTCGTGTGGAAAGCTGCCATGCATTGGCTGGGCGCGAGATAGACATTGCGAGCGGACTTGGACCCAGGCTCTTTCCTCGATCATCTTCGTTTGTTTGTGTTAGTGATTTTCTTTCAGTACTTGTAGTATCTATTCGAGGTGCTCTTCCTCGACGTCACGTAGGTTTACGCCAACCTGTACAGTTGAATTCTATATGTACAACGAATTGTTAGCTCGCGGACAAAAATGATGACTCGTTTATTACTTCGGGAAGGTTCACCATCAATCCGTCCAAACCCACTACTTATCGACTATAAAACATGGACTTGTGCCAGTGCCAACACACCCGTAGAGTCCGCGTCAACGCCAAAACTTGTCAGTAAGTGAACACTCTCTCGCCATCTCAAACTGTTCGTCTGTTCTGCAGACCAACATGCGTTTTCCCCCATCTTGCTTTCCAATGTCGACGACAGAATCTTCATAATGCTCTAGTTTCTGGTTCACGTGCTCATCGATGGTCGAATATCCCAAGTGGTAGACTGCATCCCCGACGGCACTCCGAAACTCCTGACTTCGTTCCCCAATCCCACCCGCAAACACCAGTGCATCAACCTTGCCGCGGAGGGATAAGTGATACGCGCCAACGTAATGCAACACGCGATCGAGCACAATGTGGAACGCAAGCGTGTAAGGATTTTCTGCCATAGTCGATGGTGGAGTGAAGAGGTCGGCCTTCCTGGTGATTTCCCCAAAGTCGGTAGTTCCCGCCAACGCCTTCCAGCCCGCTTGACTATTGAGTATTTTCTCTGCCTAAATTCTTGCGGTGAGTGCAGGAGAAAGATTGAGAGAACGAGGAAGCAGACTCTTGTGACGTGGATTTCCTTAGTTGCTGCGGGGTTGTAACTCAACCGACTCAGAGGCTCGCTCGTGTAATGGAAAATGAGACTAGGGTCGACGTCTCCTGCTCTGGTGGCTCCGGGCATTCCGCTCAAAGGAGTAAGACCCATGGATGTATCGATTGACTTTCCACCCCGAATCGCGCAGGCAGATGCTCCAGATCCTAGGTGCAGTGCAATGATATTCAATCCATCTTCGCTCTGTGGAACGTCGATGTGAGCACCCTGGACCTTTCAGGGGAAGAGATGAACCTTGTGTAGATGACTGGCAACCGTGCGTCTGATAAAGGTATCTGAACGTCCTATGAGCACACAGATATGTCGTCCAAGGATGGACACTTGCAACTCAATCCGTGGAAGCCATACTTCCTGAGACCACGTTCTCGCGCAATTTTCTGATCAATAGCATAGGTCGAGACATGGTGAGGCAGATCCTTGTGAAAAGCAGTATCGAAAAACGCAATTGACAGTGCGTGCGGCAACGCTTTGAGGCATGCGTTTATGACGGACAGTGCCGCACCATTGTGCCTGTCCAGAAGACAATTTAATCAGGGCGATACCGGAAGAGTTGAAAGGCACTCACAGAGGAGCGAGGTCAGACAATGTCTCGATGTGATGGTAAGACTGCTCCGAGACGACTGTAGGCTCCGTGTAATCTCCACCATGGACAACACGATGGCATATATGCTTGACCTGTTGGCGGTCGATGCTTACGTCCTCCTTGAGACGGTCCAGAAAGTAAACGAACGCAGATTCATGATCGCGGATCGAGGGCTCTGATCGGTCAAGATGCCTGGCTGCTTGACCTGTGTTGGCATATTGAAACGAGACCTTGGCTGGGGGGGAAGAGATAGAAGAGATGGTAGATGTCAAGAGAAGGCAGGGCGTCTTTGGATCGTCTGGTACCCGCTGGTAGAGCGAGATCTTGAGCGAGGAAGAGCCTGCATTTACCGCGAGTATAAGGGACATTCCAGCGGGGTGGTTCAATCGACCGTGTTAGGGGACAGTCGTCTATAAGGTGGCCCCTTACATAAGTAAGCCCGTGGCGGCCCAACGTTTCAGGTCAGCAGATTAATGGAGACTGTTGGACAAAACGGAATCCAGACCGCTCTAGAACAATTTAGAGGGGCCTGGAACGGTCCATATTCCGTTCTGTCCAAGATTTGGCCTCGAATACTAGCAATCGCGTTGTGTTGGTGTAAGTCGATATGCGGCACCCTGAAGTCCTGGTAGGCTGTGACGGGGAATTGTCTTTAAAATATTTCCAGACGCAATATTGGCGTGAAAGTAGCAACTCCAACTTAGGAAACCTGCCATTATTCCTCACCTTGTCCCTGGGATCAACATGCTAGTCGTCATCTCTCAGTCTGATGACTTGTAGCTGCGTTCGGTCATTGGCCGTCCCCAGCTGGATGATTCTCAATCGCACAAAAACAAACATGCAAGGAACATATTTGGGGAAGGTTGGTATATCAACTCTACACCCTCAGACCCGCATAAATCGGGGCACATTACCCTTGAGACCGATTGTTGCCGTGCTAGAAATAAAAAAAGAATAACAGATTTAGAACTAGTACAGCGCGTAATTAGAGAATTTCAAGCGCCCGCATCCATCTGCCAGAATAATTACTCAGCTTTGCATAGGCCGGATGGCCAGCTTTGGTGGAAACCATACTAAGTACCCGATGATGGACAGTTGACTGATTGGGAAAACTTCGCCTCAAGTAGAAGCAAGGCAAGCAAGGCCTGTCCGCCATGAAGTATGCCGAAATGAATCAGGGTCGTGAGTCTGCGGAACTTCATCACAGTTTTCGGTCATATGATTTTTTTGAAATACACACCTTCAAGCGCCGGACGTGCTGCCCCGACGCGGGAACACGAAAAGATGACCTACAAACTAGTGACCCCGGGTTGCCTCGTGCTGCGATGAGACAGTGAAACACTGAACCTAACGGAATTCGGTAGAGGAGAAGCTAGCGGCGTTTCCAGAACGATGGAAAGATTTTGACTGCGAATCCGGAAGTAGCAAGTAAGGCCCCACAATCACTATATCTGACCCCTGATCACGCACCGATCTGCTGCGTCTGGGAAGGCATTGTGGCGGTTCCGCGATGATACTATGACCGGCATTGTTATTGCGGACACCTTAGATTAACGGCGCTTAGAACCTCCTTTCCCCCGAAATAAGTCCAGGTCGTTCTAGTGAACGCGGGACGAACCATAATCGCTGATCGCACATTACCACGACAAGGATCACCTACTTGTGATGAGCTCCGATAGAAGCGAATGGGCGACTGTACCTGACATGTGGAAACGCACTACTTCTTTGCACTCGTCCTATACGGCCTCCGTCCTAGAGCATCGGAGATCCCGTCGAAGGTACCCGAAATTTCGTCAAGCGGACGAGCGCTCCGGGATACAGAACTTCGCTCGGTCGCGTTAAGATGGTGCTTGAACCCGGACCAAGAGAACCCACCGGTACGTTAGTACCACCGAATAGTACGCCCGAGGAGAGCGCAGACAAGAACTGCGAGTACCCCGCCGCCATCGCGGCGGTCAGGATGGAGATTTGAACGAACTGCCAGGAAGTCCATTTGAGGTTTAGGCAGTGTCCCAACTGACAGTCCTCAGATTAGCTGAAACGGCGTTGGATCTGTTATCCACTGCTAAGATGCGCAGAAGAATCCTGTTCAAATGTGGGCAACTTGACGGTTGAAGTTCTTCTCATTCGTTCGCGAAGTTTGATTGGTGGACGGTACACGAAAAAGGGAACTTCAGGGTCGTCGTTTGCGCACACTCGCACGAAAAAAAAATCCGAATGTTTCGTGTTTCCGAAAGCAGGGCGGCCCGTTTGCAGGGTCGCACTGGCAGTCACATCGGCAACGTAACGGCTCTCCAATGCCACGTTCTCGTTCTGGAGGAACATGTCAGCCTGGTGGAAAAGCGGAACCCGCGAGTGGAGTGAACATGCTCACCCCCAAGCTCTCGAGAACGGTGTCGCTCAGATGAGCACTCAGGTGACCAGCTTGGGGCGATCATCCGGGTGCCGAGATTTTGATGGTGAGAACGGAGAAGTGACAGACCATGAGTAACATCTCGCCACATCCATCTCGAGCGCGATTGCTTCTATCTTGGTTTACTGCGGTCTGTAAGTCAACAGATACTGAGATGCTACCGGAGGAGTCATTCCGTGGTGCGATTCTTCGTCCCCAGCACCGGGCCCGGTGTTACAACGACGATGACCGTGGTATCCCTATCGAGCCCGGTGCTGGCTTTCCGTTATGGTGAAGCGTTCTCAGTCCTGATTCTTAGCGGTCTAACCTTGACAGAATTCACACCATATTCCGGACATGATCAATTGATCTTCAACTCTCGGCGTACCTGAAAGCGACCCTGATTCATGTATCTGTGCATGAAATTCATTCAAGCCCGATTGTTCAGGGGTGTCTACAGGGAGATCTACTGTCGAATCTACGTCTCGCAAATAACTACGACAGGGACGGATAGAAGCTCAACCGAATTAACTAATTAGAAATACCTCGAGGACAGGTGCTGCCCGCATCTCGGTCACGAGAGCCACTGATGACTGAGGATTCAGTGTCATCTGAACAGCAACTGTCCCACCGGTGTACTTGATGCTCCAACCTGTGTGCATGTTTCCTCATCCGGTCCTGTCATGCAACCGGTCATTTTCGGCAAAGTTTCAGGGCAAAGTTTCTCATCGTTCACAATCCGGCCCGACTGCGAGCTGTGATCAATAAAAAAAAACCCAAGCACTGCCAACGCAAGCGGCATTCCTCGAGTTAGAACGCTCAATCTGGCTGAGCATCGAAGGACTACAAGTACAGCTGAGCCACTATCAAAGCACGGAATATAAAAAATGGAGTACAAAGCAAACAACTAAATGCTGTACGCTAATTCAATGTGAACTCGAAAATCCTTGCGCCATCATCTGCTCAAAGCCCGTGGAGATAAGACCACAGGGAACTTGCCCTTCGTTGCCACAAAATAATCCTTCAGATCACGATCCCAGGATTCGGGGTCGTATCCATCCGCAAATCGGAAATCCAAACGCTGCATCATCATGCAGACAACCGTTCGCATCTCTTGATACGCAAGATTCTTGCCAACGCAATTCGCGGGCCCAAACGAGAAAGGGATGAAAGCCGCCGGATTATGCCTGAAAGGAGCCTTGTCCGGGTCATTTGAGTCCGAGTATCCCAAGGCCCTTCTCTCGTCACCAGAGAGCCATCGCTCCGGCCAGAAAGTATCTGGCATTGGCGAGAAGTATCGAGGATCGCGATGGAGAGAATAGAAATGGACAAAAGCACTCGTTCCCTCTGGCACGAAGCTGGAAGAGTCGAGGAATGAGAAGTATGGTAATAAAAATGGCTCGATGACTTACCAAGGCCCCACTACCTTTCCTCCACTGCTTTTTGTTGCCCCACGCTGGCTTCCACTGAGAACAGGTGGGAACAATCGGAGGGTCTCGTTACTGAAACGGTATTGTGTTAACTATGCTCAGCGTTATGAAAAGGCGAAATAGCACACATTACGGCATTGAGATAATTCATCTGCGAGTGGTGCGCAATGGATAAGGCATCTTCGCCGGGAGGATAATAGCGATCAACTTCCGCTTGGAGTCGGCGGTAAGAAGTGGGGTGGCTCAATAGAGCCCAGAATAAAGTGCTGAGTGTCGTCGCGGTGGTGTCCGACCCCGCAACTATAGCAAGGACACCATCAGAAGCAACCTCTGCAAATGTGGGAGGGGAGCGCTCAACCCCCGCTTCATCGATCTGAGATGTCATTGTGAACTCAGTCTCGAACCCAGGGAATATGCTGCAGACTACTTGCCAGGTGGTGGAACAGGTCGTTGGACTGAGAACCTTGGGATCGTCTGAGCGATGCACGCTCCTGACAGAACGAGCGGAATTTCTTCAAGTCTGCACCGATCCCAGGCAGCTTAACATAGTATTTCCCTAACCAGGGCACGTGGGTCAGAATTAAAGCGAGTCTGGAAACTCAATCCGTCCGTCAATTGAATCGACATCGATCAATAATGTACGTACGGTAGTCCGCTTTCCAGAAGGTGCCAAGTTTTATCCTTATCACCATCGCGCAGCATGTTTGAGCCTCCCCCAAATCTGCACAACACGTTGAGATGGTGATAAAATTGTCACGGAGAAGCAACTTACGCCATGTCACTCATAAAGTCGAATCTGTGGTCGTCTTATTAGGTTAGAAATGGAAGGAGAGGGGAGAAATCTCACGTAAAATGACTAATCCACTCAGCCAAGTCGACGGGCTGTTGTTGCTTTTCCAGTGCGGAAACAAGCTCGTGGATTCTCTTGCCAAGAATCCCTTCGTAACCTTTTAATGCAGCTGAACTGAAGCCTCTGGTCCACGGCTTCCTGCGGCGCGCGTGCTCCGCGGGATCGCGTAAAGATATCAATGCTCTGATGTTCGTCTGCTCAGCCATACGGCCGTCCCAATCTACCACAATTAAGTTCAGGTGCTCCACAAGACAGGTAAAGTCACCGTACGCGGTCCTTTGGGGAGACCAAAGTACCCCATTAGAGGGGAAATTGCATCCGCATTGCGAAAGGACAGCTCATTAGGACCTAACGTTTGCATAATCAGATAGAGCAATGAGTCAAAGGGTATAAGCAAAACGTCTTACCGATTCTTACAACGTCACCATACTTTTGGTGCAATTCATAATAATATTTGTGCTGTTTCCCGTTTGAGGAGACCCAAGCCATCCAGAATTTTGAGATGCGACATGGGACGGGTCCTGGATACTTGGCAAGGGGATGAAAGGGTGACAGTCGATAAACGAGTATAGAGACGAGGATGGTGGAATAATAAAGCAAGTAAGTGCATGCCACAACGCAAATGACAGAAGGGAAGCTAGATAAGAACACGCGGGTCAAGACGGCAGGAACGACAATGAGGAGGGCAACATGAGAGAGGGGGTTGACGGGCTCATAGCGGTTAAACACCAGATGGCAGGCCTTGGAGACACGTCAGGAGAACGGACAGTAAAGAGAAGGGATATGCCCACAATTCCAGCAGCTACGATGAGCACGGAGGCGTCTTTGGTGGAAAATGGGTGCATGGGCAGTCCGTCGGGATGATGGGCAGAGGAACGGAGTCACGGAGTCGTTATAAAGCGTACCGTAGAGACGCTCACGGATTCGGAAGTCGGAAGTAAAAGCAGGATCGACTTTCCGACAATCTAGCACCATGAAGTGGACAGGGACGATTTTGGCTCGTGAAAGTTCCAAGGAGGAGGAGAGATCTTTGGAGAGAGATCGGACGTCAGACAGGAAAGCGGATGGCCACACAAGGAGTGTGGTGGAATTCTGGAAGCTGGGCATCAAATGCGGAGCAACCGTCTTGAGCACCATAACGAAGGGTTCAACAGGGAAATATCGGTTAGGTTGAACAGTATTAGGCGAGCGAAGCCGCGGTGACGGTAACACAAGTGCCGAGTAAAATGCAAACTTGACCTGAGCGATGTCCGTGGACTTAAGTTAATGGACGGGAGAGGAAGGACCTCGTGTGCATGTGACACCCAAAGCGGTGTCGGAACAACAGCAACGGGCGTGGATCATTCGTATGGCGAAATCTGCGAGGACAGAAGGCGTCACGATAGGAAGATGGTAACTGATCGTGATCGTAGTCGCGGTGGGGAATGACCCACTGAAAAACCTCTCATATACGACAGATACCAAATATGGAGTTGCCTTTTGGAGTAGCCAGGGACATGCCGTAGCGCGGCAATCGGCCCTTATGTACTCAGCTGGTATGCAGATGTACATATGTACGACGGCGATGAATGACAAAATGACAATACGTGTCGATTGCTACCACCTGTAGACCACCACATGAACCCTTACTCGAACTGAATAAAAACTCGCCGCATCCCCTCTTGGCGGTCGGCCATTGTACTTTCATCCCCGCACTCCCAGCAGTCTGGATGCTGTCAACATCCCAGCGATATTGATGTCACAGGATAGACGCATTGTATCGCCACAATCAAATTTTATTTATGAAAAATTCCCAAACCCTACGCCAGGACGCACGCCATATTATTCAAATCACCATCACAATACAGCATCGCCGCAGGCGAGCGCAGGGTTGCTATCACACGGTACAGCTGCGCAAGGAAAACAGGGACACCTCACAATACCAGCAAGGCTCCATCGTATGCTTAGCACCCTAGTTTCGGGCCCGAGGTTTGATATTTATAAAATCATGCAGGTGATCGTGCAAATTTGACCCCGTGCGGGACCAGCCTGAGACACCCCGAAGGATCGGAAGGTCTGAAAATCTATAATAAAAACACACACCAATTTTGGTCTAGAGACTTGCGCGCAACTTACGAATTGCTCAGGCGACCAAGATATCGCCGAGGAGTACTGACAAATCGATGTCACTTTAGGCCACTTACGCAAGTGACAAAAGGGAACCAAGGTCATAAAGGCATGAAAACCACCTCGTTTCCCTCCAGAGCATGCAGGTCTAGTATAACTGGCTGACCACCGCTTACTCCATGTGAGCAGGTGACATGTACACATGAACCTCCGCAGGATATGGTCTTCACTCACATGGAGATGCGCTTTGTAACCGATGGCTGATAATAACCTGTCCAATACATTCCCTCCTTTGGTGGTTACGCCGCTGATATGGGATATGGAGCTAGTCAAAAGTGGCCAGAGCACCTCGTTTTTGAATGAAAAATATCCAAGTGCGGTGAGTGGGGGTAGCCCTTGCCGGACTTCACAAGAAGTCCGATCGATAGCCATGATCGCCGCATCGCTTATGTGCCGTATTTCGCCGTCCTTTGAACCTTGAATTACATCAACCTGGGAGCATGGTCAACAGTCTGTGGTATCGCTCACATCACACCATAATGTTGGCATACGCGTAAAACAGAAAGGTATTTCGTGGTAGGCGCGCTTACTCCGATGCATGGCCGAGGACTCGAGAGGCAAGCGCAGTGTCGATGAAGCCTAGAACTTGTCCAACATCAGGCTTGGCGTCGCACTGCACCGCAAGGAGCTGAAGTCACTGCGGGTTGCGACGGAATCTAAACTAGTGGTTAGTATCTGGCAAGTTCCGGCACGTCAGCAAGCAGTGTTTCACACCATCGAGGACCCGCGGAGGACGGCAGGGTTATGCTTTCGTTGCTTGTCGCTTGACAAGTGATAACTTGCCGGATGTCGTTTGAAGTGAAGGTCCGCAATTGAGACGGAGGCAATCGGAAAGATTAGATCCCGCGCGCTCCATCAGATGTGACTGCCTTCAAGGGTATAGTGCAAACCTTGCGATCGGAACTACACACGGTGGCACAAGTGGGGTACGGCGTTTGCCATCAGTGGTGACAACACCAGCGGGCTAGTCACGAACCCTAAATTAACGGATATGGTCAAAAGCCCAAGAGCATTTCCCGATTAACACGACCTCGTGTTGGAAGATCTGGCTAGGAAGTAGTCGTACGGCGAACCAGTTCACATGCCCGCTGTGATTAGTCGTTCGAGTTGCGTCCGAGCGATTTGCGCATGGATATACGGAACTGTGGAGGTCAAGGCAGAGACCTGCATGATGGCACGCATGAGAAGCATGGAGGATGGGAATGACGCAGGACATGCTGGTAGCCACGCCAAGGAGGATAGGTCAGCGCCGTCGAGGTCGGAAATGCAGGTGGGCGTTCGTCATTGGTATCGGAGGTCTCAGGGACCCAATTGTCCCGGCGCCAACAAGACAGCCGGAGGAGTTGAATGCGCCCAAAGTCTATTCGAGTGGCGGTGTCTATTTGCTGAGCAAGTCCGCTGAGCCGCGGAATGCGCTGACAATGATAGCTGATAGCCTGACAGATAACAGGCTAAGCTCCGAACCGACTGGTGCGGTCCATAGCTGATACAGTATCATCTTCTAAGAGCTGTCGTCGTCGTCGTCGTCGCCCACGGTGACTGCGATGCGGACATCGTGATTGCGATAGAACCACACGGGTTATGTCATCGTCATGTGCTCCAATCTTCGCACGAATTAGTACCCCACACTCGTCTCCTCGCAACCAGCATGTCCCTCATCGCCGCCTGCCTCCGCGTCCTCCCTCGCGCACATAAACCACCCCATTGCGCTCCCATCCGTGCATTCCACTCCCCCTTTGTCGTCCTCAACGCATCCACTCGCTTGCAGACGCCGTCCCAATCCACCGCCGCGCCGATATACGAGAAGCAGGACGACAGCTCTCCAGAGCCGCACCTATCATCCTCCGGGACGCGCACATATGTCGTCTCAGAACCCGACCCTTCTAATACCCCTTACGAGGTTCCGTCAGGCGCATATCACACCTCAGCGCCATACGTGAACTCTGATCCCACGACGAACCCTAATCCCGAGGCGCTGCATAGCTCTACCTGCTCCTCCCTACTTCATCCGTACAATACGCGTAAAATCGGGGAGAGTGCGGAGTAAGAAACACCGAAGTTCCTGGAGAGATGGGCCGCAGAGGAGGCAGTCATGGCGGGATTGGAACTAGCACCAAATTGGGCAAGTTCTAATCACGCTAGGAAGGAGAGTAAAATACCTGGACCGGGAGAATTATTCCTCTCGTCCGGGGACGAGCACGGACATTCCCAATGTTTTGTTTTCGCTTGTGCCGCGTTTGAGTGTACGATTAGGCAGACTCACAATCCCATGATCATTATTGTTGTTATCTTGTACATCGTCTTCACCCTCGAGCTTTCCTTCGTAGTATTTTATTGGCTAACGAAGTACCTTGTATTCTATTCCACGGTCTCGATAGAATCGAGTACAAACGTCGTGAAAAAACACAAATAAAAACTCAATTATGTTTCGGTAGACGCGGGGCTATCCTACCATCCGAAAGCAGAATAAAGTAGAGACATACGCAATACACAAGCATCATGATATAGACAAGGAAACAATTCCACTTTCCCACATGAGCCATAGAAAGATGGAATCAAGAGTACGCAGAGGATGGTGCCACGTAACGACTGTCAAGGGTATGAGATGGGTTGAGGATATCATCGACCTGCGAAAGAAAAACGACATGATTCCCGTGATGAAGTTCAGCAAGGTAGATAAGCATGTGTGATAGCAATAGGAAGATAGATCGTGCGCTTGTCGTCAAGTACCTCGTGCTTATATTCACGTTCAGTCGATCAAACACATGGCCATGTACACACACAAAAGACTTACCAGTGTCCCAAAAGAAAGTGCGACCTGCGCATGCCAACCAACCGATGGATCAACCAATGATGATTTATGCCCTGCAGCAGAATAAGCTGGAAAGGAAGCCTCTTTTCTTGGGGTGTCGGTCGTCTTCGAAATCATCGGCCCCGCGCATCTGGCTTTCGAACACGGCCATTCGTGTGTGTGTACCTTCGCGAAGAACCGTACCACCAGTAGTATCCTCCCGCGAATTAGTCACGTGCTTGCCGCCGTGGGCTTGAACCCCATAAAGGAACGAATCGGATCCCTCGGTGCGTCCAACAGCACCACCGTTCATGCCCATTGCCGCTGGTGTTGGAGGAGCTGGGGAAGCCCTACCATATCCATTGGGTCGATAACCTGACGAAGTGGGAACAGTGGCGTAAGGATGAGGAGAAAGTCCTGGACTATCCCGTGGTGTCTGGCTGACCCGTCTATTGACGGGGGCTGTAGCCTGCGCATTGACATCGCCGCGGGTCAACGAATCCCGCGTGCCGTGGCCTTCGCGAGTTCCCGGTCGTCTAGTACTCTTATGGTGAGCAGGTGTTGGAGCAAGAACTAGGGGTGTCGATGGTGTCGATGGATCAGCTGCTGGAGCGCGAGGACGGCGAGTGGTATCGCGATGACGAGGTGTATGTGGGGCGTTCGCGGTTGCGTGTGCCTGCGCCAACAACGAAGAAGGCGTCTGTCGAAAACAGGTATTATGTAAAAGTTTAGAATGGAGCGCGAATCACACACGTTGCCAGCTTCCCATCCCTTGCCATTGTTCAACAACATCCAATCGTAAATACCATCATCTTGCTCTCCGATGTTCTTGAGAACCTTGGCGAACAGCTCGCGAAGGAAGTCGTAGTCAGGAGACTCCTCGAATCCCAGCTTTCGCACATAGTTCATATAAATAGCAAACTCCTCTGCAAAGAATAAGATTGGGCGCAATGTATCGAGATGGTCACCATCCATGCCCTCACGAAAAGTACTGACATGGCGGTGCATCCAAGGACGAACATACCTGGAAATCCCTCACACAACTCCGAAATTGGGGTGGTCTGCTTCTTCTCCCCGATTTTCTCATACTTCTGCTTGTTGGTTGCAGCCCTGAGCCCTTGCCAAGGAAGGCCGCCCCGCAGGAAGTACATGAACACATGACCCAAAGATTCCAAGTCATCTCTCCGAGATTGTTCACGGCCAAGATGGGTGTTGATGGACATGTATCGGGCTGTGCCGGACAGGCTCTTGCGCTCACGGTAGGGAATGTGAACTTTGGTCTTCGGATCTCGATAGTGCTTCGCCATGCCGAAATCTGGATAACCAAAACGTCAGATAAGCAGGTCCAAGAGTATCACAACGTGCAATCGTATCCGCCGGGGATGCCCGTCACGGCAACGAGATCAAAATAACCATGAAACCGCGGGGTACATGTAGGTTGGAGGATGACAAATTCTAACTGGTGCGAGGAAGCGTACGTACCAATGATATGAATAATGTTGGCTGTTTTCGTGCCAGGAACGCCAACGAGAAAGTTATCGGGCTTGATATCTCGATAAATGAGCGACTTGTCGTGGACTGACTGAATGCGGGTAATCTAAAGCAGGATTAGTCCATCGTCAAATATGTGCATCAGAATTCGGGGATAACCGAGACAAGGATTACGATCCCGTGTCAAGACATGTACACATATACGCATGCGCGCGCATACATGAAGATACAACACGATGCCGAGACCACTCACCATTTGTTTTGCTGCCATACATACCGTCTTGATGGTGAACTTGCGTCCACACATGTCGAAGAGGTCCTCAAGATTAGGGCCCAGTAGATCGATTACGAGGACATTGTGGAGTCCTTCTTGCCCAAAATGGTGGACTTGAGGAACGCCCACTGGAAAAAAACAGCTTGAACCGCGGACAGAAAGGGTGTGAGATATACACACATGTACCGTTGAGTGTTCTATAGGATCGAAACTCATCCCGTAACTGCGGGGCATCGGACTTTCGTGGCTCCTTTGAGAAAGCACGGAGATCAAAAAGTTGTCTCCTCGGGGAAACGGAGACCTACGAATTTAATAGCAACAGGCTGATTTGTGAGAAGCTTGGTGCCTATGAAAACGAGGGGTTGAGTTCAAGATGTTGAACGATCATGAGACGAGCAGAAGAACTCGGCATCAACGGGACATCAATGGTGCTAAGTTTACAGCCATCTAGTATAGCTTAGGAAGACTACTGCATCTCCATGATCACAGGATTGACAATAGGTAGTCATCTTCCTGTTGGGGAATTCAAGCGCCTGATCTTTCTAGTGGTTCCCAGCGCCAGGACACAGCCAGTGGACCATCCAATCCTTCCGGAAGACGAGGAAATGTTAGGATAGACCTACCTTCGAATACAACACCGAACGAGCCCTCTCCGATTTTCTTGCCAACACGGAAATGATTGCCAACGATGCCATTCGAAGTGGACTGAGAATGATGTCCCGAGGATGAAGATATAACGTGAGGGGTCGTCATTTAGGATAAAGGGAAATGATTTTGAAGAACACCAGTCCGAGGAGGGCTGAAGGAGAGGATGCGGGATGGGCCGGTGCTGAGCGAAGAGAGCGTCTACTCTGGTAGCGAAAATAAGGAGAAAGAGTGGTCTCAACAGCGGACTTTGAATTCCCTTATTTGCGTGTGGCCGACACGTTCCACAGCGTCGGCCTCCTACCATGGTTGTCCTCATCCCTAACGCCTCGACCGTCGTGCAACTCCATGTAGCCCTTTTCCTTTCTTTTTTCTGACTTTGGTATCGAATCTCGACGCGATATACACTGGGCGCTTCCCCGGTCCGGAACACTCTAAGCACAGATTTGCACGAGGCGACACATTCACACTGCATGTTCTCCAGCAGGTGGAGCTCCGACGGTTGCTACCAAAAGAGTGCCGGGGGACGAGCGTGTCGCAGTACGTAGGCATGCCGAGGCATGATGCATCACGCTTCCGTCGGGATCCGCATGAGAGAATGGATTCAAGATAAACACTCGGTGCAAGGAGAGTCGCAGAATGGAGTGTTATCTCAATTGACTGGGTGTCATTACATGACCAATCCTGTGTGAACATGAATATGCACCCGGTGTCAGCTCATGTTTGGAAGACGAGAATCTGGTGGGCGATGGCTGTTAGGGGCCAGACTCCCTCGATCGCTGCATCCTCCACATCAACTTCTTTCCTCTGCAAAATAAAACCATGTACGACCGTTTTAGCGGAAATCATCACGCGACAGTTCACAAACATCCCGAGTTCCACTCCAAGATAGAAGATGTCGTATTCGATCTGCGCAATCCCCGAACTTTGGGCATTCGAATGGAGGCAAGGGAGCGTTAACAGTGTGGTCACTATGTCGAGACGGGTCCGTTTGGTACCGGAGACTGTAGACCGAGGTTCTCTGGTATAAGTTACCT
>JBBPQZ010000206.1:0-20712 GCA_038092795.1 Boletus rubissimus
GAGCCCATTCTTGAAATGTCCAAGCACGGCTCCAGTATACATATCGGTCCAGCTGCATGGCGAAGTGTAACAAGTGCTGGATGAACGCACCGCAAATCGTCGAGAGGAGCATGACTCCTTGACCCGTACTCGAATCCTCGATGATGATCTCGTCGTTGTCGACAAAATGAGCACAGTGAGCAAGAATCTCTTGAGCACACCGTTCGATGTACTTCAAACATTGATAGGCTTCGTTATCTGCAGCAGGGAGGAGCACCGACACACATCGCGCGTGCTTGTATATCGTCCCCATGATGGCGACGTTGGACGCCACGTCATCCTCATCGGACTGATCGATGGAGAGTGCGTCCAGCCATATGGTATTCCCAGCTTCGCCAAGTGTCATGAGGTTATGGAAGCGCTGGACGCTGGATATGGGCGTGCACGTGACATGGCCACAGTGATTGCAGGGGATTCGTAAAGGTACCTGAGAGGATGAGCCCCAGACATATGACATGGCTTTGTAGGGCGGGGAGGGTGTGTCGGTGTGTTTGGGTGCACCGGCGATGATAGTGATGCTCTCGCCTTCGGTTTGACTACTGTTGTCGCTCTGAGGGAAGAGAAAGACGTACTCGTCGGCACATCTGCGACATCGCTCAAAGGAAAGGGTGTCAGAGCTAGGGGTTGGGCTTTGGCGCTGGTTTCCCTGTCCTGATTCTGTCGTGTGTGGGAGGGGACTCGGAAGGGGAGGGAGGGGAGCTACAAGGTGGGTCGCGGCGACTGTGGAGCGGCTTTTTTGGAGCAGGACTATGAAGGTGTCATCTATCATGCGTACGTCAGGCGCCGTCGTCATGCCCGCATTATATTTGGCGAGGCATTCGCGCATCAACTTCGTACCACGATCGTTGAGGGTGAGGTAAATGAAGATGGGATCGAGTAAGATCCTGGTCGATGGTGATGGGTCTGGGTCTGGGTCCGTCGAGGGCATGGGTGGTGTTGATACGGAGGGGGGTGATGTGGAGGGGGGTGATGTGCGTCGACTGCTTACTTGGACTCTGAGGCACTCGTCAGGAAGGGGGGAAGATGCAGGGTTTTTGGATTGTAGGCAGTTATATGAGCGGTTGCTACGGTCAATCATTGGGGCTGTACGGGCGCAGGACGACCTCCAGAAAGGGCAGCAACTGTCTGTAGGGTACTGATCGTTATACATTTAGATAGTCCCATGGTGCTTGGCGTCGACGAACTTGCAGGATGGCCATCGAATTCGACCTGCCAACATCAGTCCTGAGTCCCTGTATGGTCCCGTCAAGAAAAAAAAGACATAAAGAAGAGCATACGGAAATGTGGGCTACGATAACCGATTTCGTGAGTGTCAGTCGTCTCTCGAATGATGGGCTGAGGTTGGGTTCTATGAGGCCAACACTGCACACTCAGCCAACTGTCGCTGGTCACGTAAAATCTGCAAGTACGTAACAATTTCAGACTCGCTCACAGACTTGTTCAGAAAATGTCGAGGAATGGATGTTTGCGTGAGGTATCTGCGTTGTAGTAAAATAGCTGGTGACAGTGCATGTCAAGTCATCGATCCAATATTTGTGTCTACGTAAAGAAAAGTCGCAAACGCATGACTTTTGCTTGTTTGGTCGTACATAATCGCAGTAGCAACTGATGTCAATATTTGAGACATCTGGAAACTAGGCTATTTGAGATGTGAGTTTGCATGCATGTCCATGTGAACGGCTTTTCCTAATCCACGGGCTTCTGGCATAAAGTATATTACATCCTCGAACCCAGGTATGCCAGTAGTTCAGCGAAGATCGTCAACATCTCTGCATCACTGGAAACGAGCCAAGAGGGCATTGGTAAGGTCGTTCGTGTACGTGGGTTTAGTGCGGTGACCATCAGGGGTGAGCTGTACAGCAGACTCGAGGCTCTTAATTGCCTGGTCAAGGTCACCGACATCTTTGGATAGCTGGAAACGACCTAGGAGAGCATTGCCGAGGTCACTTGAATAGCTGGGCTTGTCCAGGTGGTTGTTGGGCGTAATCTGTACAGTCTTTTCGAGCCACATGATTGCTCGGTCAAGGTCACTGGGGTCACAGCACAGCGCAAAACGTTTCAGCAACGCAAGACCGAGGTTGTTGAACCTGATAGGCCTGTCGAAATAGGTTTCTGGAGGCTCTTGAGCAGCAACGTCCAATATTGAGACTAACTTGTCGAGCTCGCCCAAGTCATCAAAGTCCCTAAGTCTAAAGCATTCGGAGGTTTGAAGGACAAGATCCGCAGCACGACGTTCATGGCTGTCCTCAGGGCAAATGTCCATGACCTTATTGACAAGCTTTCGCAGTTCGGCTTCGATAGGAACGTGATACCCTGTTACTCCATAGTAACACAAGAGAACTTGGGATAGACGTAACAATGTCGTAGGCCGATCTGGGTGACCATCACAACGCAACTTGAGTGCTTCCCGATAAAGGGCTATAGCCCTATCAAAACTGGGTGATGTACCATAGAACTGATACATGATAAGCGCTGCTGTTGCGAGGTTGGACAGGGCAGCAGCACGACACGTGTATGCATCAGGACAGATGTCCAGGGCACGCTTGAAATGCACAACACAAGATTCGAGATCTTCTTTGCAGTGGTCTCTGTGGTACCGATGGAGAGCGTCATGCCCCAAGTCCGTTTCTTTCGCAAGCTCGGAAGAATCTTCCCAGTCCAACTAAAAATATGGCACCCTTAGAGGACGATTGGGCTGATGGCATTCCACTTACACTATGTTGGACTTGACTTGCAGCACACGTCTGATGGTTGTGATGCCACTGTTGCACAACAATAAGCAGCGAAGAACAAGGCGATGTAGCTCCCCCCTCCCTTTCGGAGAATGTGATCGCTGCGACCCACATGAGTACTGGCCACAAGCGCACATAAAACCCTGATACCCACGGTCAGTTCGGTTAAGCAAACTGCCAACACTAGTTTCAACTACGCAGAGAGGCTCTCCTCTTCCCAGCACTGGGGAAAACTCGAAAGATGCATAAACCGCCACTCGAAGCACGACGGAAGGATCAGATGGCCTGCAGAGTAATTGGCGTAAATAAGCGCACGAGGACAACTTAAGGATACCGCACATTTGAATTGGGTCATCCCATTGAATAACAGAATCATAGACCGGCACGGGCTTGATTTTAGTTCGTCTGGAAGTGCTACCATCAAAGTCAAACTGAACATAAAATCCGATGGGAATACGTCCAAGGCCGACAGCAACATTCTCAGCCCGGATGTCTACATGAGAGTTGTCGCCCCTCTACGGGAACACTGACGAGGGGTACATACGTGTAATGACAATTTGCACGTCCTCCCTCGCAAATATAGGTTGTAAGGGCTCCGAATTGTAATCCATGTCGTCGGTGGCCTCGCTATTAGTGCAGCCCGGTTAACAAGCCAAACGTCAACAAGGAAAAACGTACATTTGGCTTTGTAGAAAAGTAGTGGCTAGGAAGAGTTAATGGTGGTTGATGATATAGCGACAAAAATACTTGCAATGATCAGAGTGACAAAAGTATTCTTTTGCTAAAGACTCCCGGAATGGGCCGTCTCGTACCAGGTCCGAGGGCGACAATCTTTGCTAGATGGGTGGTCAACATGTGGATGGTCACAGACGTAACAATATACCTTTTCCAGCATGTCTATCCATTCATTGTCATGGGTAATGGCCACCTGAGCTGTAGAATTCTAGCCAAAACAATCAGTACAGCTTGATATCCCTCTTTTTATCGTTCAAACCTTGTCCAATAGATAACGGTTTATGATATCCGAAGGATGAAACGGCTATGTGGTGGATTAGCCTTTGCGACTGGGGTATTCCGAGTGATTGTACCAACCTGAGATGGTCGTGGACTGTGCCCGGCAGCTACGCCCAGTTAGTATTGCTAAGCACTTCATTACGTGACAACGACCCACTTGTAAGAGATAACCACCTCTGAGACATCACGAATAGAGCTTCCGGAAGCGCAAGCGATGCCGCAACGACGGAGGCGATGGCGCGAGCGCCTCGCGATTCTGATTGTGTCACCCGCTCAATCACGGTGAATGAATTCCACCTCGCTGTCATCCTGAAACCTTTTATGAAGATGGTTTGGTTCTCGTATTTGTTATTTCGAGGACCAGACTGAAAGTCCACCTCACATGCAGACGTCCAATTGTATGCTTCGCTACCCATGGTGTGATGGCTCACAAGGATTTCTCCATCAGGTGAGCCCTTGTGGAACGATCCCAATGTCCAAGAGCGCGTTTTATACAGGCCGGTAACCAGGTAGAGGGAGTCACGCTTGGCGAACCCACACCACGCGAGCGCATATCGTGCAGCAATGTCCCGAAATCCCTCTAACTCCCGTTTGTTCTGGAGCTCGGTGAGGGTAGCGCCGGATGGGAGGATAAGTATGGCCCCTTCATTGGCGGTCGCGGTGAATTTGTAAGCCACCCTCAGAATACCATATCAGATTTTTGACGCGCCATCTACACTTGTAAAAGGGTACCTTGTCTCATTCACTGCGTTCTGCTTCGCGCCGGTCATGAACAAATGGTTTTTGGCAAGAGCAGCTGTACAAGTGAATGGCTTCTGTAATTTGATAGGTTCGCATGGAGGAACACCACATTCACGAAGGTCGTCGGGGAGAGGAGAGCCTATGTTGAAAAGGAGGATGAATTCGCCATAGTCGTTGACATAACCGACATCCCCAATCTGGAACCCCTCCTTGTCATACGGTTCTCCAAGTCTGCTGCTTGCCTTGGGAGTGCGTAAAGGGTACCCGCAATTCTGTAGTAGATTCGTTGCGTACACATCCTGCAGCCGGGGGCTGCTCATTTTGAACGTGATCTCTAAAGAGGGAGTTAGGTTGTCGATTCAGAGACTTGGATTTAGGAATTAGAATTGAGCTAGTCTCTAGAATAGTGAGTGATTTGGGTTTAGGGTAATCAGCCCGCAGCCGTTCCCATAAGGACTCGCAAACTTATGTAACCCCACCAAATTCGAGATAATCTGGATGTTTGAAATATTACATTAGCATCTTGGTATCTCTACCTCCCTATGTTTCCTTCTTCCCACTGCTTAAATTGAATTACACAAAGACTGCCATGATACGAGGGGTACTACAACAGCATAACACATGTTACCAGACTACCAATGCGAAATACAAGAACATGGATGGTCGAGTCCGAGACTAAAAGAATAAGAGAGATCCGAAAAACAAAACAGACGAACTCCCCGAAACTGCACAACAACTACAGGATATCTAGCGTCCGTATCTTCTGTATGAGATCGCGCGGTGAAACATCCTCGAGTAGTTGCACGACGATAGGATTATCAGATGCGACACGTTTGTATTCATTGTAGGATAGAGGAACGAGCAATAGCGCGCCGAAAGGCTGTCTGAGACGCGCGAAAAGCCGTAATGCTCTGGTAGGCTTGTCGAGTTGGGAAGAATGGTGTGGATAGGATATGGTATGTGGTGATGCAGGAGTGGGCACATCGGTGGGCAGAGGATCAGCCCCGCCCTCACCGCCATCCCCATCGACAATCAGATCCTCAAAAGGAAGGGCGGGATCAAGAAGGCACTTGAACCACGGATGTACGAGCACGAGATTGTTCAGGCTAGTCAAGTCCTCCGTCGTCTTGATCTCGACTTTGCCAAGTGCAGATGATGTGGTGCTATAAACATGCTGAGAATCACTGCTCGGGACCAGAGCCTTCAGCGGAAACATGATGCAAGATAGGCTCAAGCGGCGGCTAACGAGACGCGGCGATGGGAGAACGATGACTCGATTGTATAGCCTCACAGCCGAGTCGAGATATCCCGGGGGTGTCCGTAATTCCGCGACCAATGCATCCATCCTGTCATCTTCAACTAGCGATGGAATATAGGTTGACACTGAGTCGCAATATACGCCGATCTCCGCAGGAAGACAGCTGTTATACTCGGATGTCTTCCCTGTCCAGGCTAGAATGGCGACATCCCCAGACCGAGTCAAGATCTCTTGTAAGAGGCGACCCAGAGCGTGTTGTTGTCCCTCGCCATACGTGACAGGGATAGAGACATTGAATATACCAAAGAGTGAGTAGGCTATATCCTCTTGTTTCGTAGCGACGCGTGTCGCCGCAAGACGGAGTTTCTGCCGTACGTTCTCTGATCCAGGTCGGAGAGAAAGCAGGACTTGTACATCAACACCATTTGCGGCCGCCATCTCGCCCATAATTGTAGATGAATCCTTGTGGTTGTATGGATTCTCCTGAGGAAGATAGGGCTTCCAATCTTCGGTGTAGAAACGGATAACCCGGGATGCAAAAAACTCTTGCAATGTCCATGCACGGGTGTTCCAAAGACTCCTCTCGAGAGCACTAAGCTCTGAGTCAGATAGTACACCCTTGAGGTGAACAATCGTGAGGGACGATTCGTGGTACCATCGAAACATCGAGGTCAGGGATTCTTGAAGCACTGGACCATCTGTTTTGTTGATACAACACGTGTCACTCCACGCCCAGTGAAACCCAGCCTCCTGCACCGTTGTACAGAACATCACCAACTTCAGGACCGTGGGTGATGTTGCCAGATTATGTACCGATTCACGAAGGACATCGTGGAACAGCGGTTCGGCTCCTTCCCAGGTATGGGAGAACGTGGCGTATCGGAAGTATTCTTGAACGGTCTGCCTAATGCGAGAGTTGTCGAGTCTTGTCGTTATGGATGAAACGAGCTCCTTGAATTTTGGATCACCTTCGAATTTATCCATACGCTCGTGTTTGTCACAAAGACGACCAGTCTCTGTGTTAATAAGGACGAGTGGAGCGTCCCGCTGAGTCCGCTTGACAGAGCGGCGAATAGCGACTATCGTTTGCGATGGGCTCACATAGCGGTGACGTGATTCTGAAAGAGGCAGAATCCTCAGACAACACTTTCAAGCGAAATCAAAGAATGTTTTACCCCGAGTAACAGGATCAGGAGATTGTTCAAGCTTCAGAAGCATATCGTTATATGCATTTATCGCTTCATCGTAACGGTGAGCACCGAGTAGTGCTGCATGCTTTCTTTCATAGCCACGTGGAGACGATGGGTCGAGTTTAATCACCTGGGATCACATTGACTATTTGCTCCAGTATAAATCAGGATCCACGTACTGCGTCGGCATCCTCTAGCGAATCTTCCCACGATCCAATCTCAGCTCGTGCTCTGCTTCGCTTGGTTAAAAGGTCCATCGACAAAGGATTGAGGGTCAATGCTGTAGTGTAATAAGCAGCGGCATCTTCACATGATGCGGAGTCCAGGGCGACATCTCCACGATGCTCTAATGTCTTGAGGCAACGCGCCTTAAAGTCTGATGTTCGACGTCAGAGGGCACCGAGAGCCATGAACCACGTAGGGAATCCTCACCAGCAATCCACTCGGTTTCATTTACATCCTCTCCTAACTCGCTCTGCATCTGGCGGAAACACTCGAATGCCTCCGTGATGCGACCGTCCCCTTCGAGCACGTCGCAAACTGCCCGATAAATGTCAAACCTCGGAACCATAAACTGAACCGAACGGAGTGTCAATATTGATATGCGGATCTGAACAATCACGCGAGGCATACCTTGGTAGCGGTACTCAGTGCTTTGTTTGTTGTGTCGTGAATCAATATCACGCTCGCCCACTTGATCAGAACAGTATTCGAGGTCGAGTGACTGAGTGATAAAGCAGTAGAGTAGGCTGCAACCGCTTCGTCCTGCTTCTTGGCGCTCGACGCCTCGTCTCCAACTCTTTCCAGCGTCGTGACACATTGGTGTGTAAACTCTGATGGTTAGAATTAAATACCCTATCACTGTGTGCGACCGAAAAACGCACTAGCAAGCCAGTCCATTATCAGTTTGTTGGTTCGGACCTCCTCGCTTATGGTGCGCGTGAATTCGAGAAGAGAGACCGCAGAATCAAGTATGTGGCCCTCGGCATACAGGGTTTCGCATTGATGTTTCTGCTCGTGCGCACGAAGGATCTGGACGAGGCTATCGGCTCTGTGTTGGGAGTCGGCATGCTGGGAGTGGAGTTGGTGGATGGATTTATGAGAATGATGGACAGTTTTTTCGAGACGCAAAATTCTTTTGTCTGATGAACGTGGATGTCAATATGCACGGGTGAGGGTGGAGATGGACGCACTCGAGTTCGTCTCCTGTGCACGAAGGGACTTGATAGTTTCGTTGAGGGTGTCCTTCTCTTGACTGGCTGCACATTGGGAGTCGGAGAGCTTGTTACGGAGTTGCCGAACGGTTACTTCGAGACGCACGATTTTTCTGTCTAATAGACACGGATGTCATTGTCAATGACGTATCAATCAGGGAGGCGAGGAACGCACTTGAGTTCTCCTCCTGTTCACGAAGGGACTGGATGGTCTCCTCGAGATTAGCCTTTTCTACTTTGATGCGCTGCACAGCCCGCTCAGCGAAAATCTGCGGCAGTCAAAAACGCGATTTGTGAGTAGGGAGCCATCTCACGTAGCGGGACTGCGATGCAGGTGCTCTTACAATGTCAGAGTAAGGGGACGGGAAGATATGACAGAGAGTCTGAAGGGTGATTGCCTTGTCCCCGCCCACCGCAAGGTCGTAGTTAGTGGAGATAGCCATGAACCCGACCTGTTTTGAATGCTGGATGATAGACCCGATTTGCTTGTGTGTCGTGGTATCCCAAAACGAGATCGATGAATTTGCAGAAACAGCAATGTATGCGCCGTTGCTTGCCAGAGCGATGCACATGGGGTCGTTGTCGCTGTGAATGGGCCATTGAGAGTGTGTCGTCCCAGCGGAGACGTCGAGACAGTTGATGTTGCCCTCGCGAGATAGGGCGAAGAGACGCTTGGTATTGTTGCACCAGGCAAGAGATTTATTACTGAACGAATAGACTCTGATTGGGACGTTGACGAAAAGACGACCGTCTTGACTGTCGTAGATCTGGACGGAGTCGGACCATGTGGCAGTGGCGATGAGGCATCCGTCAGGAGAGAACTTGGCCTCGACGACGGAGTAGTCGTGTTTCAAGGGGCCGAGCAGTCGCTGACCAGTCGAGAGTGACCAGACGCAGGCAGTCTCGTCGTCCGATCCAGTCGCAATTCTCGTCGCATCCGGAGAGACGTCCACCGCATACACCCGTCCGCTGTGTCCTTTGAACTCGTTCACCTTTTCGTGGCTCTCCGCATCCCACACCAATACCCGGCCACTGTCCGTCCCACTCACGACCCACTTTCCGTCTTGTGATGTTGCGATATTGCTGACAGTACTCCCTGCATCCATTGGGGTCCCCACCTCCCTGCCATCCTCCACTCGCCAACGCCGAATCTTTCCTTCTCCACCACCGCTCACGATGTGCTCCCCATCAGCGAGGAACGTAACTGAGCATATGTATCTTCCACTATCGATTACGATTGGTTTTGCTTCCTTTTGGTGAACTTTACTGGAGGAGGAATCGTTTTCGCTCGGTTCTTCGGTCCCCGTCAGTATCGCACTTTCAATTGTCTCGCCTTTACCATCTTCGATCGTTGTTACTTCCTTTCGGTGACCGTTACTGGACGAAGGTCTGTTTTCCCTCCTAGCCGACTCTTGTGTTCTCGTCAGTATCGTCCCGCCCACGTACTGACCATTGTTTGGCCGCGGGCGTACTTTGGGGACCATACTCAGCCAGGTATTAGAGGGATGGAAAGAAGGATGTGTCGTGGTTCACTCGCGGTACGCCATTGTCGCCTGGCATATGCGTGTCTCATTATGGAATTGCATCGATCACACATGCACAATCACCACGTGTACCCAACCACATGTCGTCACTAGCTGTGGTGATCTGCGAGTTATTGATGGCAAGAATGATACTTGAAGCTGTTCGGACCGAGCTATGCTACCGTCATGGAACTTGATCAACAAGGGCATCTGTTGTGGCTTCCTACTTCGTTTGCGTTTTCCTGCCATTGCAGTACGCAACGGATTACGTCGACTTCTTCTTGACTTCTTCTTGTTTTGCAAAGTGTGTTTCAACCCCAGTAACGGATCACCGCGGGAAGTAAGGTTACGAGTAATCAATGGCGGCGACACTGATAAGTTGTTAGAATCAGGGGATTTCATCCAGTCGACTCCATTCCATCCCACTCAGGCTGCAACTTGCAAGTGCTGCCTGGCATACATACAGCGAAGTGTGACCGGTAACGGTCGTTAAAAACGAGGTTCGGAAAAGCTCTCATGACGTCAGTTGCAATCGTTTCATTGATAATAAGTATACCGCGCGCATCCGGTGACATACTATGGTGAGATGCTCCGAATAGGTTTGTGGTTTGTGTAGCATTCAGAGTGGGATATCTCTATGAAAACACGATCGTCATGTCTTCCCGTCCTCCCAACAAGCTTCAAAAGTCGAATATGCGCAAACAGCAGTCTTCTCCAACATTGCTCCACTAGATCCCCCTGAACGCCGTCGCCTCACCTAGCTAACAGACTGCCTTTGGCCGCACATACCTTGGTCCTTTTCCAACATTACCTCCACAACCATCTAAATCACTTCCCTTTATTCTTGTCTTGTACAACGACACCTCATTCACCCGATGCTGACACTCATTCCCCGACATCCGGCATTCCTGACTTCCGATGGTAGCAAGAACGTATCCGACGTCGATGAGGTTGGTTTACGATAGAGATGCGCGCTAAAGCGCTAAGCGTTGGCAGACATACATACCAAAGCACCCGGCGATGACGCTGATATCGCCGATCTAGTAATTTCCATTGCGACTACATGTTTGGTCTGTCCGGACACATTGTTCAGTCCCTCAAAATATGCATAAACCACCACTCGGAGCGCGACGGAAGGGTCAGAGGGCCTGCAGAGTAATTAGCATAAATAAGCACATCAGGATACCGCACATTTGAATCAGGTCACATCCCGTTGAATAACAGAATCACAGACCCGTAGGGCTTGATTTTAGTCCGCTTGGGTGTGCTATCCTCAAAGTCAAGCCGAACATAAGATCCGATGGGAATACGTCCAAGGCCGACAGTAACATTTTCAGCCCGGATGTCTACATGAGAGTTGTCACCCTTCTGTGGGAACACTGACAAAGGTATCTTTTTTCTGAAAACTCCCGGAGTGGGCCGTCTGATATCGGGTCCGAGTACGGAATATTAATGGTCAGCGATGTTGCTGACAGTACTCCCTGCATCCATTGGAATCTCCACCTCCCTGCCATCTTAGTTCGAACTATCATGATATGAGCCTTGTTGCAATTATTTGACGGACTCATCTACGCTCTTTGGATATCACTCCGGTGTGACGGGCCACTGACGACCATGAGGGAGTGGATTGTTTGCTATGTACATACAAGGCAATATACTACGAGAGCGAAAGGCGTCATAGCTAGGAGAGGAGAGGGATCTGTGGAGGTGGATGGGCGGAAGCACGTAGCACTCACCAGCCCCTGATGGAAGCGGAGCCCTGCTGGATGGGGTGTGCATTCTGTGACCACGCTTCGACCAAACGCAGTTCACAGTTCAAACGTTCACATTCATATTCCCGGCAGACTCGAAACAACTGATTTGTACTCATACACAGCAAACGCGTATAACATGATTTCCCGTGATCAGGCCTTATTGGGTCATAGGCTCATAGCATCGACATCCTCTGCCTACTCATCGTTACTACTCTGATTGACAACTTCTTTGGCCTTGTCGGCCTTGTCTTTGGCGTCTTTGGCTGTCTCTTTGGCTTTGACAACTCTCTCTTTGAGCACTTTGACTTCCTTCAAGAGCTCTTTGAGTTGACCACGCAAAGCGTCGGATTCCTCTTTGGCTTGGTCGGCTTCGCGTTGGGTTCGTTTGGCGATATATTCGTTGAGGATTTTCAGCAACTTTCCGGCCAAGTCATCGATGCCTTCAGCGCTGTCATTGACGTCGGTGGCAGCGTAGTTGGCTTTAGTGGTGGCATCAACACAGGCCACGACTGCGATTTGCACTGCAGGAGTGGCGGTCGCGGCAAGTTCACCTGTAGTCAGCCTGGATATCCGGACAACAGAGAGACATGATGCGTACTTGCAGACATCATTGCAAGATGAGAGGGATAGTAAAGATCTCGTCAAAGAGCCTGAGTTGAACAAAACGGATCATTCAGTGAACTGGGAGTAGGCACGGAGAGGTGATGTACTACTTACTATGAGGTTGTTTTCTACAGACTGAGGGACAAACGACACTCACTCGGGCTGGCTTTTATAGATCTTTCCCTGCGCTGACGAAACAATTTCTCATGCGCACGAAGCCAGAGTGGGTCATGAAGGTGAATGATGCAAAGGCACCGACTCATGTCAGGAATTCGACAATGTTGCGCAACAAAATATAAAGGTGTTAGCATAGTTTTTACCCAATTCGTGCTGTAAGGATCGGTTGGGTGCTTGTCGGCCAATGAGAGGGCTCAGCGTTACGAAAGAATTGTTCAACGGTCACGGTCGTGAAATAATAACGTTGCTTGTTAAGTCTGCAGAATCTTGGGCCGACGGCCGACCTGTGGGTGTATGGCATGACAGGAAGAATTATCTCTTTTTGATTCAATCATTCAATGGGTTTGTTCAAAATGGAGGTGACCAGTCAAACCTTGAGGAGCGGCGATCAAGGAAATGGCATCCCATGCACCACGACTGTATTCACCTGACCTCTTAAAATGAATGGTGAGCGGCGGTGGCAGACTGCTCGGACCTGTCAGTGTATGGCATGACAGGAAGAATTACCTCTTCTGATTCAATCATTCAATGATTGAATGGGTTTGTTCAAAATGGAGGTGGCCAGTCAAACCTTGAGGAGCGGCGATAAAGGAAACGGCATCCCATGCACCACGACTGTATTCACCTGACTTCTTGAAATGAATGGTGAGCACAAGCGGCGGCAGACCGCTCGGACCTGTGGGTGTATGGCATGATAGAAAGAATTACTTCCTTTGATTCAATCATTCAATGATTGAATGGGTTTGTTCAAAATGGAGGTGACCACTCAAACCTTGAGGAGCGGCGATCAGGAAACGGCATCCCATGCACCACGACTGTATTCACCTGACTTCCTAAAATGAATGATAGAGGACTGCAGGCGGGTGTTCGAAGTGCTTCTTGACAAGTACGATAAGATTTGCTCTTCGCTTCCACCAGGTCGGACTGTGCTTTCCCAGGCGATCGTGGTAGAATTGCAAGTACATATGCAGAACCACGATATTTCGATATTTGGGCCCGGATCTGCGTTGCGCGTCAGCTTTAGGGGTGTTGGAATTAAAAAGCGTCTCGTGTTCGATCTAGGCAGTGAATGGGACAGGGCGCAGTCTCCGTGGGGCGTTCACTCGCCAATGCCGAATCTTTTCTTCCCCACCACAGCTCACGATGTGTTCCCCATCAACAAGGAACGCAACTGAGCGTATGTATCTTCCACTATCGATTACAATTGGTTTTACTTCCTTTTGGTGAACGTTACTGGCGTCAGTATCACACTTTCTATTGTCTTGACTTACCACCTTCGATCGTTGTTGCTTCCTTTCGGTGATTGTTACTGGACAAAAGACGGTTTTCCATCCCACTCGACTCTTGTGTTCTCATCAGTATCGTCCTTTCAATCGCCCCGCCCACGTACCGACCATTGTTTGGCCGAGGGGGACCTTGGAAAACATACTCGGCCAGGTATCAGAGTGTTGGAAAGAGGGATGCGTCGTTGTTTACTCGCAGTACGCCATCATCGCCTCGATCACACATATACAATTACCACGTGTTCTGGGCGCTTTTGACATCACATTCAACCACGTTGTCCCGTCTGGCACGAATTCAATGGCGTTGCGTGTGGATTGCAATGTGCCACCGAGGATGATCGCGGAAGCGTTGAAGCGATACAAGGATTGTGAATATGGGGTGGTAGCGATAATAGACAACGTTTGGTTGTCACCACCTTCATACAACAATTGGCCAGTACTGAAACCATATCCTGTGCGGTGGGCGGGATGGAGGAAAGTAGCTCCGTGGAAATGTTGAAACCATTCAGTGATGTGGAGAAGAAAATTTCACTGTTGGGCATGTAATAAGGGAGGGAAGGGTAAAAGAGAGGCCCCATTGTAACCCCCTGAAGCCAGCTGTACGCCACCCATGATCTGGATGAGTCCGGCAGTACCAGCCACCCCCGAACACACCGACCCCATGACAGAGCTCAATTGCCCAGACGTCGGGGCCAGGAGTGACCCTGGGGCCACTGGGGCCTCGAACGGGCCAGAGGGAACTATCACAGACACCAGTTGTACAGTGGGCACCATTGCCCACGCGTCGTTCACTATCAACCCAGTCGCCAATCGCAGTGCCCAGAGGGCCAACAAAGCGAGCAGGGGAAGCTCGGAGACATGCCACACCAGGTAATGTGCAAGGTTACCGATCGACGGACGGCTGTAAACGGCGACCCTTCGGCTGCGGATACCTCCTCTTGCGAGTTTGAAAAGCACGTAGCGCTTTCCGGTCACCATTATCACGGCCGACATGATGGTGGTCGAAAGGGCTGATATCGCTCGTTGAAGGATGGACAAAGGCCCGCTAGGTACGGGGTCCTGTCCGAAAGCTGCTTGTGTATGGAATATGAGGGCGACATGGACGGTGGATGCCGTGGTTAGGAGAAAGGAACACAATAGGACGAAGAGGTCTGCAACATCGGCGAACCAGCCTGACTTGACTGCGGTGGACTGCTTCCCTAACAAAGCTTGGGCAGAGTCGCTCCCATCCATGTCGAGCGAGTGGAGAGGAGAGGGATGCTGTGATGAAAATACCTAGTCATGGTAGTCAACGATGACGATAGCACTGATCATCTCAGGTTACACTTGCCAGTAGAAGGATTTCTGCAGAGCGGTAGCGTGTCAATGACAACAGCACCTGAAGGATATGGAAAAAAACTATAGAAAGCCGCAGGACTCGGTTTGAACTTTGAGCTTCGACTCTTCGACCGATCGCAGACAAGCGGGTCTAAACAAACAACCTACAAAGCGGATTCTCACTATACAGTACCAAGTGGACTCATGCCACACAGGGCGAGGCAACTCAACTCACTTTTGCGACTAACCAAGCCAGCAACGTTGCGAGGGGTTTCCGTGGGCAGATATGCCTCCACAAAGACTCGGAGAAATCGACGAACCACCGAAGACGACGGTGGTGACTTTCGGCCTCCTTGGGTGTACTCTGGCTCCCGCTTCCTAACTTACACTACAATACCTCGTGAGGCTACGCCGAGTCCATCTGCTACAGCTCTCACCCAATCTCTAGTCACACTTCTCTACTGCGCTTTCCTCGCCGATTGGGGCGAGCGAGAACACATTTTTATGCCCGTGAGTTGCTTGGTCGGCCATTTAGCTCTCGCCAACCAACATCATGCATTTAGTTGCGCAGATGGATATCAAAGCATAAACAATTGATTCTCTCCCTATCTCCGGAGGAAGCTGCGCTTGTTCAAGGAAACAATGGACAGGCGCCCGGCAGCCCTTTCAAGTCACCCCCAGAGAAGAGTTCATAATACAATGTATCGACGAAGGACCATAGAATATAACACCTCGTGGACTCCACGTATGTATAGAGAGAAGTGGTTTAATATCCCAGGGGTGACTTTAGCTCAGAAAACCGGCAACTAGACCGTCTGGGTCATCTAAGTCTTTCAGGAAAATGGTAGGTCACCGATTCCCTTCATGATACTGGCTCGGCTCACTCAATCCTGATTTTCAGGCGATGATTCTGCACCCGTATGGAGATGGGAAGGCTCCGAGTTCACCTATACTGGGGCATCCACTGGGCAATTTTATTAGCGTTCCCAAGTTCGAGCCCATAGCCTGCCGGTTGGCCGATGCCCTGCGGGCCAGAACTCACCCCATTCGGTTGGACGCGAGAACAGTGTCCTAGTCAATCAGTCTGTTGTTCATCGCAAAGAAGAGTAGATATTGTCCAGATGCACCTGGTAAGCTTCTTCGGTCGCTCGCCGCCTAATATTCCCTTTTGTCACGGTCCTGGGAAGTGACTTGGATGGGACTATGACAATCAACTCGGGAAACGTGATACGCTTATGGAGATAGCGTCTGTTGTGGAATGGCCTCGTTTTACGAATAATTTCCCTCTCAAGTTTGTTGTGATCCCTCCGGGCAGGTTCGGCAAAGATCGCAGGTGATGGCCTGCCTGTGTCGACAACGATGCAATCTTCAATGAGGTCACCGCAGGTCGCGTGAACATTGTCTTCGATAGCTCTGAGAAAGTTTGTAAATCAACAGCTTCAGAAACCTTGGAGTGACGTTTGAACGTACTTGGTGTCACAACGCAAGTTGTTACATCATATCAAATCCATATCCGAGTCTCCAAGATTATCTTCGACGTTTTGAAGATCTATAAGATAGCAGAACATATTATGCCTTTCAACTTGAAGCTTGGAGTTTCTGGGGCAACCCCGTGTCGCAAGATGTGTTATATTACCCCTGATACTGGTCCGTCAACGTACAAACGACAGGACATGCAATGTGTTGAGAACTGTGATGGCCCAGACCCTCTCAACGACGTTCTATACGAACAGCTTGGCAGACACTCCAAATGAAATGCATATCTCAGGAAGTGTGAAATGTTCAGGGGGTTGTTGAAATGCATGCAGTAAAACAAACCGACCAACCAACAAAGGGTAGTCGCGCGTCGCGTCCCAAACATCGACTGAGAGTAGTACTTCATTTGCTACCTCATAACAGAAATATCGCGCGACAGCACATTTTCATACTACCTCGGGAGAAAAGTACGGGTCCGTCTCTAGTGCAAAAAAAAAAAGTCCAAAAACCACCAGCGGGAAAACAGACGACGACCGAGCTCAAGATCCAAACATGTTTAGCTACAACGGAGAACTTGAAAGAGATCAGCGACGAAGCGTCAAAAATGTCAACAAAAACACTCACGTGTGCGAATCTTAGAGGCCTCTAAGCAGCTTTACCGGTAGGCTTGGGGTGGTCAGGCCCGTCAGAGGGGGAGTTGTGGTGGTGGTGTAAATCAACGTCCGTCGGGTTGAGCGTGCCGGCCTTGTGAGAGGCCAGAGGACGGGAGGGCTTGTCAGTGGGTTTAGGATGGCCAGAGCCATCGGAGGGGAAGGCCGGAGGAGTAGGAATGATGTCCGCATCAGAAGCTCGACGAGAGGGGGGGTGGTGCGAATCGACGTCATTCGGGTTGGCCCTGCGAGAGGCTGCAGGACGAGAATATTCCCCGGTCGGCTTGGGATGGTCTGAAAGGTCAGAAGGGTAAACCGAACGGTGAGGGATGTCGGTTGGGCGATCCAGCCTAGACCCTGTAGGACGTAAATGATTTCCCGTAGGTTTGGGATGGTCTGGAAAATCAGAGAGGGAAACTGGAGGGTGAGGAATCTCGGTCGGGTTGTCCTGACGAGCCACTACAATACCGGAATACTTTCCAGTGGGTTCTGGATGGCCTGGGACGCTGGAGGGGGTGCCCAGGGGATGGTGATGGCGGTGAGTCGCGTTGTCCCCATGAGAGACTGGAGTAGGATCATGCATCCCAGATGGGACGGGGAGGTCTGGAATCCCAGAGGAGTGTCCCACACCATGACCACCATGACCGCCCTTGCCGCCAGAGACCGTGTTGTCACGGACAGTGATTTCTGGGATGACCCCAGCAGCGGCAATGCCGAGGAATATGAACGCAAGGAGCGACGAGGTAACGCGCATAATGATCAGAAGAGCGAGTTGACGATACGAAGGCAAGTACAAAGTCGGAGAAGAGTGCTTTACTGAAGAACTTGGAGAACTTGGGGGTATGATCTTGAGTGCCGCACCGTTTGCCCTTTTATACATTTCAAGAGAGCGAGATAAATGTGAATGTGTGAAACTGCACACGAAAGAGTGATGAAATGCGCAGTTGCGTGAGCAGGCATTTGGGTTGCCCGTTTCACGAACTCGTGACGGCATTAGAGCTTCAATGATCGCCCAGTGCATGTCGTCGACTCAGCTTGCTTAGATTCGGTTTGTCTCTCGTGTGTTGATCAGAATTCGAGTGACATGAAGAGGGTCTACGTTCTTGACGAACCGGTATGTCACTTGATGTCTGACCCAAGTCGAATTCAGAGAACAACCGCAACTTGAACCCTCGAGCGCGCTGTCTGCAGCGAGGGTAGGTAACTTTCCAATATCCATTACTACTTGGTATTTTTGGTAGTCGATGCCGTACAAGTGTACAAACAGCACCGACAGATTGCATTCCGCACTGCGCATTTTCAAGTAAGTCATTGGCTCGGAGCAAATAACATCCGCGATGTCGCAACTCACAAAGTCAGATCGCGCCAATCCGGAGGTCCGCCTGCAGTCGTAGGTTGGCACATTGAAATCTGAGTCCTCTAATTATGGTTCCATGGGTTCATAATAAACCTCCTCATCTATCGCAATGTGGCGATTCCTCGATAAACCAGCGCGCGATCGGAAGACATTATTGAACGACAAGGCCAAGTTAAAAGAGGTGACATCGAATGGAAGCATCTAAATTTATCCATGTTACTCCTAGTTTGGACAACACCTTTGGAAATCAACAAACGTCAACAACCATGTCTCATTGTTTGACGCTGCAGAACAAACTGGCGAAGCCCGAAACATCGCAAGATGATTGATGTCAAACGAGTTACCTTTACTCGGAAACAGAAGTGCCTCTAACGAATTGGTATCTGTGCAATTATCACGACCCAAAGCCTCTCGAGTCTCTAGGCAAACGCGATGAAACAGACGAGCCCGTGGAATAAGTTAGATCGTGCGCACCACTCCTGCGCACGGTAAGTTCGCTCCCCATCGCTCCTCCCAGATGAGCCACAGCGCAAAGGTCGGACCTTCGACACAATATCTTCCTAAGTACTCATAACATACGTCCTTGGGCCTATCGCGTTATTCGTCGACTGGTCCGTTGCCTCACGAAGAGTACAAGGTGAGCTTCTATGCATGTGGCAGTGAGGAGTTTCCAGGATGGTGCTTTGAAGTACTGACGATTGACAAAAATGAAATCAACTTCTAAAAGCCGACAGAAGAGGAACGTGAAGTCCTCGTCAGACCATGCGCACCAGCCAAGGTCGTTGGGAATGAGAAGGATATGTGCGACGAACTTGATAGCAGAACTTGAAAGTTGGACAGAGGTTATTCAGTATACAGTACGGTATACTTTCATGCGTCGAGAAAAACATATGTACGCGAGACTAATCGACCGAGCAGAAACATTTCGACGGCCACTACCATCCGGCTCGCCCAAGAAGGCCCTTCTGCATTGCATCTTGTACCTCACCTTTTGTCTGTGAGCTGGCACTTTGGCTTCTGAAATTCTCCCGTCCGTCTCGTAGGTAAGCCACCTCGTGTTCTTTTGCCCTACTGATCCGCTCACGTGTCTTGTTCTGATCGAAATGTTTGGTGCGCTTTTCATCAGCTCACGGTGGCGAAAGCCACCGCGATCAAGGGCGCAGAATCGAGTTCATGATGACTTCCAAACCAGCCGCCTTTCATCGATTTCCTTTCACTTTAGAGTGAGATCACGTTTGCGTATCGGTATCGTGTGACTCTGATCATACCCTCTCCGCCCGCGGCGGCGCCACGATTTAGCTACGCATCACGTCACTCGTCGATGACCTTTCCCAGCCTCAGCCCTGGAGGCCCTCGTGTGGCGTCGAGCTATCGTCTACTGAATTCGTACGGTCGTCGTCACATCTCACTTTCGGGCATCGGTACTAGCATCCAAGTGAAGCGAACAACCGTATCAGGGGCAGGAACTTGGACCTCGAAGCCGCTTTCGGGTGTCGTACCTTCGAATTGGCATTCCCATGTGTGTTATGGCATGAAAGATCCAACATAGCATGTATGAGGCATTGGTCCGAAATGGTTGACGAATGCGATCGGAACACATCCGAGCATTGTGCTGGAACAATGTGGAGCAATGGCTGTGGATGTCACCAAATGGGGCAGTTTAGTTCACTTGCTTGTCGGCGAGACGGGTGATGTGGGGTGGCACGGTGTTGGGGAACACTATCCGTAGCTGCGCGTTTGAGAACCCTACAAGAACATTACTTCGCACTTAGTTGCGAGCTTGCCTCGCTTCATCGTCCTTTACCATTCCACGGATCACAGTCCGGGTCCTCTCCGAGGACTTATAATGCTGTGCACCACGGCAATGCCTTCTTTCATTGATTGGTAGATATACGGGCCCCGAGAAAGGCATAACAACGTTGGATGGTCTGACCGCGGGTGTTCTGGGACGTACAAGAGCACAACGCAACGAAGTATAGACGGTAACTCGAAGCAAGTCGAATATAAAGACGTGTTTGTGCACTTATCTATCCGGGGGAAGAAACGTAAACGTATCACGGTAAACCGAACCCCCTATCAATATGACACATTCGTTTCTTGGCTTGTTCTGCATCTGAAGCACAAGCGCATCAGCGGGCAAGAGGAACCCGCTTCCGACCTCCCATTCCTGCCCCTCACCTGCCAGGCCCAAACCAATCGATCGAGACTCGAACAACGACACCTACCACAATTGCACGATGCTTAGTCATCCGCTTCGCTCTCCTTTTGTCCATCTCTTATCGTGTTGCCGTGTGTGCCTCGCCACCGCCCACAAGTAAGGGGCTGTGAACGTTTGAACAGTCGGCACTGCTCGCGCTCTTGTTGTTTCGGGGTGCATTGTTTGC
>JBBPQZ010000207.1:0-20674 GCA_038092795.1 Boletus rubissimus
TTGCAGAGGTTGAGGGGAGGATGAATGCTGAGCAGTATGTGGACATTTTGGAGAACAACTTACTGCCTAGCATGAAGGAGAGTGGAATTTCTCTGGAGGATATTATTTTTCAACAGGACAATGATCCCAAGCACACCTCTAAAAGGGCCAAGGAATGGATGGAGGATAATAACATCACTCTCCTAGACTGGCCTCCACAGTCTCCAGACCTCAATCCAATTGAACACCTCTGGCATCACATTAAGAAAGAACTTTGCCAGTATTCAACACAGGCCAAGGGGGTCTGGGAGATATGGGACAGAGTTGTAAAGGTGTGGGGAAAGATAGATCCAGAAGTGTGTCAGAAGTTGATTGAAAGTATGCCTAGAAGGATTGGAGCAGTTATCAAGGCCAAGGGGGGTCATACCAAGTACTGAAACTACATTTACTATATTTTTGAGACACTCACATAATTGTCCCAATGAGTATCAGTTTTGAATTGCATATATCTCCATGGTTACTGATCCAAATTACATAATTCCTTTTTGGGCACATAGCCCAGGGTGGGTAGCTCCATTCATACACCAACACTTTGTTTATATCTGTTTGTGTTCTAGATATATTCCATAAACAATCAAAATGTGCAAAACATTGGGACAATTTTGTGAGTCACTGTAGCAATGGCCGCACAGCATTTCGTCTCAGAAGAAACTGAGGTGTATTATTGTGATAAGTTTGAAGTTGAAGCCAAGCAGCGTGTGGCCGAGGCTTTAAAAGGACACAGCACGTAGGAGTAGAGGGTTCTTCCGTGCATGGATCTAATTCTTCTTTTTCATCTTCTTTTATGTCTTGTTCTGATTCTGATTTCCCTATTTCTGATTTGTCTTCTGTATTACGTAGTCTATCTGTTCATTCTGTGAGAGCGTCTCAATTGAGCGTGGCACCGGAATTAAATAATAGTGTGCTTAATTCTCTCCAAAAACAACAAAAAAATAGTTCTATTTATAAACCCCTCTCGTGTGTCATGACTTCCCAGCATCATGCAATGACATTGTCATTCAGCGGAGAGTTCTCACTTGAGACTGTCATACATTGCCAGCGGGATGGTCAGTGGGAATGTCACCAATTCAAAGCTCTCTTGGACTCTGGTGCTACCCATACGTTCATTGATCAGGATTATGTTATTTGTCACGGCATTCCATTCTTTACCCTCGATAACCTGATTAAGATACATAACGCTGATGGATCAGAAGGCGCTATTGGCCAAATCCAACATGCGGTAACCCTGATTGTGGAAATTGCTGGGCACTTTGAAACTATAGACACTTATATATCTAAATTAGGTACACATCGCATGATCATCGGGTATGACTGGCTTTTCCGCCATAACTCCGAGGTCGACTGGGTGCAGAAAACTATTTCATTTCCACGCTACACTCAGTATTGCAAAATTATGGGTTCTGGACCTCCCGCTTCTAATTATTTCAAACCTAGTCCTTCTTTTTTACATACTATCAAGGAAGGACTCAAAGATCAAGTTCCCGAGGTATACCACGAGTTCCTTGAAGTTTTCTCAGAACAGGAATCAACAAGAATGCCGTTACGGAAGCCTTGGGATCATGCCGTAGATCTCAAACTGGACTTTGTTCCAAAGAAGGGTCGAGTAATTCCCCTATCAGACATTGAAATGGATGAAGTTCGCGCATTCATTGACAAGGAGCTCAAAAAAGGATATATTGCTCCTTCCAAATCGCCTCAGATGTCTCCGGTCTTTTTTATCCCAAAAAAGGATGGTGGAAAAAGGATGGTCATTGATTACTGTTACCTTAATGAGGGTACCATCAAGAACTCCTATTCACTCCCTTTGATCCCACAACTTATTGATCGGCTAAAAAATGCTGACATGTTCACTGCCCTTGACTTACGTTGGGGTTATAACAATGTGCGGATCAAGGAAGGCGACGAATGGAAAGGTGCCTTCGTTACTCCAATAGGCACATACGAACCCACGGTAATGTATTTCGGCATGACTAATTCCCCCCCTACCTTCCAACAAATGATGAACGATATATTTAATAACATATACGTGGTAGTAATTATTTATATTGATGATTGTATGATATTTATGTCGAAGAAGACTCAGGAGGAATATGAGGAGGTAGTAAAAGAGGTCCTACATCGTTTACGCGATAATGACCTTTATGTAAAATCCTCCAAGTGTCACTTCTCGAAGGACAAAGTGGACTTTTTAGGAATGGTTGTATCTAAAAAGGGGGTGGAAATGTAGGAAAAGAAAGTCGCTGGAGTCATGGATTGGCTGGTTCCTACTCGGTTGAAACAGCTCCAAGGATTCCTTGGACTTTGTAATTATTATAGATGTTTCATTTTGGGCTTTGCCGAGATCGCACGCCCCTTGAACGATCTTACCAAAAAAGACGTTCCGTTCACATAGGGTCCCGATCAACAAGCGGCATTCGATGCCCTCAAAAAGAAGTTCACTACCGCCCCACTTCTCGCTTATCCTAATCACGATCAAGAAGTTCGGGTCGAAACTGACACCTCGGATATCGCTACCAGAGCTGTGCTCTCAACCTTATGTAACGATGGTAATTGGTGTCCTATCGCCTTCATCTTACATTCTTTTGATAGCGCAGAGCATAATTATCCTATTTACAACAAAGAGCTTCTTGCAGTTATTCAGGCGCTAGAAGAGTGGTGCCATTATCTTATTGGTTGCAAAAGATTCGAGATCTGGACTGATCACAAGAACTTGGAATACTGGAAGAAACCGCAGACTCTTAGTGGTTGGTAGGCTCGTTGACATGCTGTTCTTCAGGAGTTTAATTATATTTTCGTTTATAAGCCGGGTTCTTCCAATGGTCGGGCTGATGCGCTTTCTCGTCGCCCGGACCATGGTGAGGCTGTGCAGGATCATAATGCCAATATCACGGTCCTGCCTCCCACTGTTTTTATCAATTCGGTCTCTCTCTCTTCGGACTTTCTTTCGGAGTTGGAATCAGAGTCTGCTTCTCTTAGAGTGGATGCCGTGAACAACTTCTTTTTCGGTGCTACTATGAACATTTTCAAAAATGACAAAAACAAAGTTTTTATACCTCCGTCATTACGTACTCGTCTTCTTACTTTATGCCATGATTCTCCTATCACAAGTCATGGTGGACATTCAAAGACTATTCATACTCTTACCTGTTACTTTTCGTGGCCTGGTGTCACCAAAGACATTAAAACTTATGTAGATAGCTGCCAAGTATATGCCCTTACAAAGGGAAAGTCAAAAGCACTGGCAGGAAAACTTCTTCTGTTGCCTGTGGCCAAAAAACCATGGGAAGATCTCTTGGTTGATTTTATCACGGGTTTACCCGAATCACATTCATTTATGGTTATTTATGTGGTAGTGGATCACTTCTCCAAAGAAGTTGTATTCATTCCCACTTACGATATTTGTTCTTTTTCGGATCTAGCAAAATTATTTAGAGATCACGTTTGGTCTATACATGGACTCCCTTCTACGCTCGTTTCTGATCGTGGTCCCCAATTTGTGTCTGCTTTTACCAAGGAATTATGCACACTCCTTGGTATCTCTCAAAAGATTTCCACAGCCTATCATCCACAAACCAATGGCCAAACTGAGCACGTTAATCGAGATCTAGAGCAATATCTCCGCGCTTATGTAGGAAAGAGGCAACATGAATGGGCAGACTAGCTTAAAATGGCCCAATTCTCCCACAACAATACCGTCACTACTGCCACTGGCTCAATCCCTTTCAACATCACACGTAACTACGCCCCTCGCATGGGCTTTGAAGGAAGATTAGCTGGATTTGTGGGAGAAATGGGTCGTTCTCACAAGGAGATAGAAGCAGCGCTCGAAGATACTCAAGATCGCATGATTGCTTCTGCGGAGAAAAGTCGTTCTGAAGCTCCGGAGTACTCTATTGGTCAGCAGGTCTGGCTATCTACCGATAAACTCAAACTTCCTTATACAGCAAAGAAATTAATCCAAAAATGGATTGGACCCTACACTATCACTGCAGTCCTTCCTAATGCTGTTATGCTTAAACTCTCCAATGCCGTTCACATTCATCCCACGGTCAACATCTCTCGCATAAAGCCTTATTGGGAAACTCTACCAGGACAGCCCAAAGTCCAACCCGATGCAATTGAAGTTGATCAAGAAGGGGAAGAACAATTCGAGGTAGACTATATTGCCTCATCATGTCTAAAAAATAGGAAGTTGGAGTATTTGGTGCACTGGAAAGGCTATGACGAAACTGATCGAATATGGGAATCTGCCGATATCATTAACACTGCCCCTCTGGCAGTTGCTGATTTCCACAAGTCAAACCCTTCCACTCCATGCAAACTCCGCGGACTCATGGCTTCTTCCTTTGCCTCTCTTTTTTCTCCATTCGAGAACTTTACAGTCACGGATCATACCATGACTCGCCTGGAATTCGAGTCATAAAAAGGGGGTAGTATTATAATATGAACATTTTCAAACTTTTTGAATTTGTACTCTTTTCTTTTCCAGTCACGTGATCTATGCATGTGACTGTGGTAATCCTCACATGACCAGGTCTAGAACCAATGACGTCATAACATGAGGTAACCTTGCCCTTTTAATTTCCGCTCTTCTCACACAGCCCCTTTCATCTCCGTTATCTCTCTCTCACAATCGTGAGATCACTTAGTCTATTTATGGTACTTCATCTCATGCATAGCATGGTCTGTGCACATGCCTGTAATATATATAAGGTAGCACTTTGTGACTGGAATCCCCAGTCTAATCCACTTTGTTCACCACTATAGTCATTGCCTTGGTCTTCTGGCCATTGTAGACTGTGTTGGACGGAAAGGACCCCCATACCCTCTTCATTAAGCCAGAAATCGTGTATCCTGCGAGCATAGTCTGAGCCTTGTGGAAGTGATCAGACGCTTCAGCGGTAGTTCATAACACTTTGCTGCATCGCTGCTTGCTTCGACCCACCTTCCTTTGCACTCAGCTTGTATGGGGTAATTCCCTGAGCAACGTGCTCACCCATCTGCACCATCACTCTTCACAATAGTATACCAGTCGGACCCTAGACTTCAGGGGAATCTCTTCTTCTCAGAGATAAAATAAGAGCGGACTACAACCGCACCCACTGTATTCATACGGTCATCCGCCATTATAAATAAAGATAAAGTTGCTACCGGACATAGTGCACTAGCCCCTGTTGTCCGCTGAGTGCCTAGCAGTCTGTGTTGGTACTATGCCAATGTACCCAGGTTCTTGTGATCACCTGTGACGTTACGACTGATGAGGGTAGTATTTCCTTAGATTGTAGTAAAACCTATCCAGTTCCCCTATCTCATATTGCCATCCATTTGCTGCTGGAGAACCAGAGGCTTTCTTTCTAGATAATCAATCTGTGCCAATTACTCCACCTTCTTAGATGAAACCCTGTGCAGGTCATGGTAGAAATCCTTCAGAACCTTATTCCTGCCCTCCAACGTTACAACGACGCCACTATCCTACAAGCAGCACAGTACTAGTGGGACATCTGTACAGAGACTTCCACCACCTCCTCATTTGAAAGCCTGGGCCCACTTCAAAAAGATCTATTGGTATCAATACGACCTCCTATGGAAAGATGCCCCGATAGGAAACTACCACTTTTATCTCCACCCAAAGTCATCCTTATGTTGACCTTCCCGATATATCTAAAACTGGGACCCTGTCACCGTACACTCATCCACCCTCCCAAATCAACATCCAATTCCCCCAACTGGAGCGGGTCTCCACATTCTCTATGCAGAAACTTACTCAGTCACTAGAGGACATTCCAATGGAGGGGACTACTAGTAAGACTCCAGTAGCCAAAACAACAGCCCACCCGACAGTCTATCCCATGATGCCTTCACTGCCTATTCCCACTTTCACCCCAGGACAAGCCAATGCAGCACACCTGGACTTCAAATACCTCAGCTGGAGGTACAACTATATTCATAAAAACCTAGGCAAGCCGTATCCACCATATCACCTGAGAAGATCCCCCACAGGGCTATCCCCATAGCAACTGCTGCCAAAGGGTGACCCCCTACCTCCTCCATTCTCTTCATCCAGTGCCAGTCAGCCCCTAGGCATGCCCTTCTGCCCCTACAAGCCTATTCAAGGCTATGAGATTGACAAAAAGCTCAGGAAGTCCATCTATGCCAAATCTGACTTCTATACAGGTAACAAGGAGAAGTTCCAGTCCTGGTGAAGACAAGTGATGGTCTACATGAGAGGCTTCGAAAACAAACCATTGAGTCGCCAAAAAATCTTGATCGCCACCTTGTATATGAAAGGAGAAAACCCTGCTGGGCAGTGGGCTGATCTCCAGATCAGGCGAAAGATCGATAAACACCAGGACTTTGCCACGTTCGAGGCAAACCTCAAAAGAGCGTTTCAACTCCTTGAACTAAAATGCAAGACTCAGATCAAACTCTTTGTGTTGAAACAAGGGAATGACTCTGTGGAGGACTTCTTCATCAAACTATACTAGTATGCAGATGAAGCAGAGTATAATGTCATAGTGAATGGGCAATCGCTAGTTGACCAGATTCACCAATGTGCCTGTTAGACATTGGTGAACCACGTAGAGGATAATAACCATGTGCTAATAGACTTCGAGGATCTCTTCAAATAGGAAGAGGCTTTACAAAAGACCCAGGAGATCCTCCAAGAATGAGACAAATGAAACCAGACAATTCACCCCACGACATTTAGTCAGCAAAGGTTTATCCCAAGGAAAACTCAAATGCAGTACAATCTGCTGACCAGACCTCCTTCTGCTGCCACTGCAGCCCCCCATCTGAATGCACATTCCCAGGATGTAGAGCTCCTATGGAGCTCGATAAGGCACATGCTGCAGGAATATGCCAAAGGTATGGTAAGCCTTGGCCCTGCCAATAGCACCCACCACATCCACATGGCCCAAGAGCACAAGCAATAGAGTGGAATGGTCAAACCATTTTCCCCCAACAGTTTTCACAAATCTGTGCCCTGATGAACGTCACCGAATTGCCTGAGCAGGAAACTCAGGCTACTATTACCAAAGTTGTGGAAGAGAATATGGACTCTGGTTCAAGTTTTCAGTCTGTACAGTAGATACCAGTCAATCTGCTATACCATCTAAGTCATTGCAGTCTGTACAAAAAGGCAATCAATATACAATTTTGACTTGCAACAATGGGACTGAAAGAATCAACCAAGTAAACCTCCCCACAACCATGTTAGATGTAACCAGAGCAAAAAAGGAAATACCACTCCCAGTGCGAGGATTCCTGGATGCAGCCAGGTATGATCTGTATGCCTCTGAGGACACAGTAGTTCTTGCAAAGGGGCAAGCCCTGATATCAACCAGGTTATCAATGAAAATCCCACATTATGGCTGAATTGCACCAAGGAGTGGGTTAGCGGTAAAAAAGAAGCTAACCACTGGAGCGGGTGTGATCAACAGTGACTATAGAGGGGAAGTAAAGATCCTCTTATTCAACTTCTCGAATGAGGAATTCTTGGCCAAAGCGGGCGACTGAGTAGCCCAACTAATCCTTGAAAAGATATCGACACCTCCAGTAAAAGAGGTGAAATCCCTTGATGAAACCAAACGAGCAGATAAAGGATTTGGTAGCACTGGGACTTCTAAGGTAGGTGGTAATAAGGCTGCTGAATCCCCTTTCACCAAGAACCAAAGGAGCCAGAGCACTGATTACTATTGGATGAACACTGTAGACCCCTAGACCATTTGATGGATGAAGGCTCAGGTAGAGAACCCAGATACCATGAGAAGCCTAGGACACCTAAGGTTATTCGTCCATGAGTCCAGGAAAGCAGAAGTAACCCCTGATCTACTTACAGATCTAAAACAGATGAGTGACTCTGATGTACACTGGATCTTGAGGGACCTCCAGAGACCCCCCAAGTATAAGAAGGCATCAATAAGGAAGGAGTGTAACTTCCTCGAAATACCTGTAACCCTAAGGATGTCTGATGGAACCAGTGCAGAAGTCAAAGCACTAATTGACTTCGGCTGTACCAGATCTTTGATATATGAGAAGTTCATAGCTAAGAAGGGGGTAGTAACCCACACCCTTCTGTGACCTATGTCTGTATACAACACTGATGGATTCCTAAATCAATCAGATAAAATCAAAAAATTCGTTATTGTTGAGATGCAGATCAAGGACCACAAAGAACAACTGGCCCTTGCAGTCACAAACCTAGGTCCAAACACAGTGTTCCTGGGGCACGATTGGCTAAAAGCCCACAACCCCAGTATAGACTGGAAAATGGAATGAATCTCATTCCAATACGAGAAAGACCACATGCCTCAATTGGAAAGCTGTGATGATGATGACGAGGAGGACACCAAATTCATCCCGCATGATGGAGATCAGCTGTTCAAACTTGACGCCGAGAGTTACCTCCGGAACACTGCAACCAATATAGCTACCTGAGATTTCGTAGCAAAAAAGAAGAAGATCTTCGAGGAAGCAGCCTCCATGTACATACACGACTACGTGGACATGTTCACCAAGGAAAGCTTCGACGAGCTTCCCCCAAGGCAACCATGGGACCACGTCATTAAACTCCTACTGGAGGATCACACAGTAGACTATAAGGTTTATCCACTAAACCCGGGGGAGCAAGAAGAACTAGACAAATTTCTCGAAGAGAATTTAAAATTGGAACACATCTGCCCTTCCAAGTCACCCTTTGCATCAGCATTCTTCTTCATTAAGAAAAAAGATGGTCACCTCCACCTCATACAAGATTACCGGAAGTTAAATGATGTCACTAGACGCAACTGGTACCCGCTCCCCCTAATCACCAAATTGGTGGACAAACTCAAATTTGCCAAATACTACACCAAGTTCGATATAAGGTGAGGATACAATAACGTACAGATGGCTGAAGGGGACAAATGGAAAGCAGCCTTTAGGACCAACCAAGGGCTTTTCAAACCCCTGGTGATGTTCTTCAGGCTATGTAACTCACCCACCACCTTCCAAACAATGATAAACTCCCTATTCCAAGACCTCATCAATTGAGGGGTTGTAGTGGTCTACATTGACAATATTATAATCTTTACAAAAACTCTCAAGGAACACTGGAAGGTAGTAAGGAAAGTACTACAAATCCTACAGAACAATCACCTACTGTATACCTCCAACACAACAAATACGACTTCAAGATCTGGGAGACAAAATTTCTAGGGTTAGTGGTATCCCAAAATGAGGTCAAGATGGACAAAAAGAAGGTAGCGGCAATCAAAGACTAGCTAGTCCCAACATTAAAAAAGACCCTGAGAGGATTCCTGGGGTTCTTGAACTTCTACCAACAATTCGTAAAGAACTTTGCTCAAATTGCCTGCCTCCTGAGCAGCCTCACATTGGTAAAAAGGGAATTCAAATGGTCACCAGCATGCCAGCAAGTCTTCGAACAACTCAAGGATATGATTTCCACAGCCCCAGTACTAGCAATGCCCACAGACACTGACCCGTTCCGCATTGAAACCAACAGATCAGGAATTGGAGTAGGTGCCATCCTATCACAACACCAAGAAGGGACATGGTACCCAGTGGCATTCATATTGAGATCCCTCAATGATGCAGAACGAAACTACCATGCTGCAGATCTCGAAATGTTGGCCATCATCTTCACTCTCCAAGAATAGAGACAATATCTCCTTGAGGCAGTCCATCTCATTGAGGTGCTAATGGATCACAAGAACCTAGAGTTCTTCTGAAAGCCCCAAGATCTCTCCTGCTGTCAAGCTAGACGGCAACAAATTGTCTAGGAGTACAAGTTGTCATTCAACTACAAACCTGGCAAAACGAACCCAGCAGATCCTCTGTCCAGGAGGCCAGACTATGAGAAGGGGGTAAACACCTACAATAAACAACAAATCCTATTACCTGATTCTCTTTTCACAACTGAAAGTGGTAACAAGGCTGCAGAGCGCCCTTCCACCCTGGTCCAAATAAAGGCTGTTGCCTCATCAAGTATCCTCGATCACATCAAGAAGCTACAATACAAATTAAAATGATTTGCGAGAGAGGAACTTGAAAAGGTTGAGTCACCCTGGACAAGAAAGGACGAGCTGGTGAGATGGAAAGATCTAATCTACATCCCAAATGATGCTAAACTCAAAGAGGAAATCATCCGAGCCAACCACGATCACCTGATTTCGGTGTTATAATACGAACATTTTCAAACTTTTCCGGACTTGTACTCTTTTCTTTTCCAGTCACGTGATCTGTGCACATGACTGTGGTAACCCTCACATGACCAGGTCTAGAACCAATGATGTCATAACACGAGGTGACCTCACCCTTTTAATTTCTGCTCTTCTCACACAGCCTCTTTCATTTCCGTTATCTCGCTCCCACAGTTGTGAGACCGCTTAGTCTATTTATGGTAATCTCTTCCATGCATAGCATGGTCTGTGCGCGCACCTGTAACATATATAAAGTAGCACTTTGCAACTGGAATTCCCAGTCTAATCCATTTTGTTCACCACACTAGTCATTGCCTTGGTCTTCTGGCCATTGTAGACTGTGTTGGACGGAGAAGACCCACATACCCTCATTCTTGAGCCAGGAATCGTGTATCCTGCGAGCATAGTCCGAGCCTTGTGGAAGTGATCAGATGCTTTGACGGTAGTTCATAACACTTGGATTAGACTGCATACACAACACTCGGGTCCCAGAGCTAAGGAAACAAGAGGCATTACCACTTGATGGTAACGAGACCAACACTCGCTCCATGTTGTTTGTATATGGTCGTCTGCCGTCATAAATACGGATAACATTGCTGTCGGGCATAGAGCACTAGCCCCTGTTGTCAGTTGAGTGCCTAACTGTCCGTGCTGGTACTATGCCAGTGTACCCAGGTTTGTGTGATCACCTGTGACGTCACGTCTAACGCGGATAGTATTTCCATACGCCGTAGCCAGGTGAATCCGGTCTCCCCCATGCCTCTCTTTTTTATGTACCTTTCGTTTTGGATTTCAGTATAGGTCGCTGCGGCCACCTACATCATTGTATTCGGAGAAGACGATATTACCTCCAATCAAAAAGATATTTCCTTAGGCAGCAAGTTTGTAGACTGCCCAGAGTGTGGTTGGAATAGTCCACACAGTAAGTAACCAAAAGAAGATTTTCAAGATTCCTTCCTAGTCCTGCACCCACAAGGTCTATTGGCCTTCCCACGACAAACAGCACACTGAGCACCATTCCTTCTCCTTTGAATGCTTCAGTGTAGAACACTTCCGCTCCTATCTCCACCCTACTCGTTACCTTCGTCCCATAATCAAATATGTCGAACTTGGTGGACTTAGACGATCTTGTCACAAGGCTGTCTGCCCTAAACGCAAACCAAGAAAAGAACAATGTAACTAAGAAGATCGCTGACCCCGATAAATGGGATGGCGATAGATCCACCTTCTGTCTCTGGTGGGTTAAGTTGCATCTTTGGGTTGATGCCCAAACGTGGAAGTCAGACAAGCTGAGGTGCATTGCTGTCCTTTCACAGTTTGAGAAAAAGGCGGATGGCTTCGCTCAGCTCATGCTGGAGAAGTATCTTGATGAAGAGAAAGTTAAAGTCAAGAACGCACAAGATGTTGTTACTGGCACAAAAGGGAATTCAGCTTGGCCAAGTTGGTCCAAGCTTCAAAAGGAGATAAAAGACTATTTCTGAATTGACGTACTCGCTCATGAGTCACTTTGGAAGCTAGAAGGTCTCCGTCAAAATGGTCACCCTATCAACCTCTTCCTCCAATGATTTGAGGTGCTTCAGAACGAGGCAAATATCGAGGATTACCACATGATTACGCTTCTCAAAAAAGCGGTTGACTACCGCATCTATGAATGGGTTCGAATGAATCACCTGGGATTAGAGTTCGGCGTCGACGAGCTCAAGGAAAACTACAGAGCCGTCGGAAGGGCGTATGAACAAATGGCGATAGAGTGTGGTCCCCCCTCTAATTCCCAATTCGTCCCATGGTCTCAGGGCCGTTATCAATATCCACCTCCATCACAGCCTCCCCCCCCTCAACGTCCACAATTTACGGCAGTAGGAACTCAGCCGGGCTGTGGTGCCCCCATGGAGATAAGCATGCAGCAAGCTGCACCAACAAGGCCAGACACTCGAACTTGCTTCTTGTATAATCTCCCTGGGCACATTAAACCCGATTGTCCAAAAAATCCTTATTGTCGTCCGCCTCGTCCTCCTCAGCAGCGTCAACAGATTGTGTGGAATTACGACCAGGGAACTTATGTCCCAGTCCCCGAGTATTCCCAGGCACATGTGGCGCAACAATTCGTCTCCCGTCCACTCCCCATTCCCCTGGTTACAGCACCGGTAGTAGCAACGGCCGCCCAACAATTTGTCTTGGATGAAGCCGAGGCTTATTATAGGGACAAGTTTGAAGTTGAGGCCAAGCAGCACGTGGCCAAGGCTTTAAAAGGACACAGCACGTAGAAGTAGAGGGTTCCTCCATGCACAGACCTAATTTTGTTTCTTCTTCTTCTTCTTCCTTTACGCCTTGTTCTGATTCTGATTTTCCTATTTCTGATTTATCATCTGTACTACGTAGTTTGTCTGTTCATTCCATGAGAGCGTCTCAATTGAGCGTGGCACTGGAATTAAATAATAGTGTGCTTAATTCTCTCCAAAAACAACAAAAAATCAGTTTTATTTATAAACCCCTCTCGTGTGTCATGACTTCCCAGCAATGTGCAACAACATTGTCATTTGGCGGAGAGTTCTCGCTTGAGACTGTCATACATTGCCAGCAGGATGGTCAATGGGAATGTCATCGGTTCAGAGCTCTCCTGGACTCTGGTGCTATCCATACGTTTATTAATCAGGACTACATTATTCGTCATGGCATTCCATTCTTTACCCTCAATAACCTAATTAAAATACATAATGCTGATGGATCAGAAGGTGCTATTGGCCAAATCCAGCATGTGATAATCCTGATCGTGGAAATTGCTGGGCACTTTGAAACTATAGACACTTATATATCTAAATTAGGTACACATCACATGATCATCAGGTATGACTGGCTTTTCCGCCATAATCCCAAGGTTGACTGGGTGCAGAAGACTATTTCATTTCCGCGCTGCACTCAGTATTGCAAAATTATGGGTACTGGACCACCTGCTTCTAATTATTTCGAACCTAGTCCTTCTTTTTTACATACTATCGAGAAAGGACTCAAAGATCAAGTTTCCAAGGTATACCACGAGTTCCTTGAAGTTTTCTCGGAACAGGAATCAACAAGAATGCCATTACGGAAGCCTTGAGATCATGCTGTAGATCTCAAGCCGGACTTTGTTCCGAAGAAGGGTCGAGTAATTCCCCTGTCGGACATTGAAATGGATGAAGTTCGCGCATTCCTCGATAAGGAGCTCAAGAAAGGCTATATTGCTCCTTCCAAATTGCCTCAGACGTCTCCAGTTTTCTTTATTCCAAAAAAGGACAGTGGAAAAAGAATGGTCATCGACTACCGTTATCTCAATGAGGGCACTATCAAGAATTCCTATCCGCTCCCTTTGATTCTGCAACTCATAGATCGGCTGAAAAATGCTGACATGTTTATGGCCCTTGACTTACGTTGGGACTACAACAATGTACAGATCAAAGAAGGTGATGAATGGAAAGGTGCCTTTGTTATCCCAATTGGCGCATACAAATCCACGGTAATGTATTTCAGTATGACTAATTCTCTCCCCACCTTCCAACAAATGATGAACAATATATTTAATGACATGTATGCTGTAGTAATTATTTATATTGATGATTGTATGATATTCACATCGAAGAAGACTCGAGAAGAGCACGAGGAGGTAGTAAAAGAGGTCCTACGTTGTTTACATGATAATAACCTTTACATAAAACCCTCCAAGTATCACTTCTCGAAGGATAAAGTGGACTTTTTGGGCATGGTTGTATCTAAAAAGGGGGTGGAAATGCAAGAAAAGAAGGTCGCTGGAGTCATGGATTAGCCAGTTCCCACTCGGCTAAAACAACTCCAAGGATTCCTAGGACTATGTAATTATTATAGGCATTTCATTTTGGGCTTTGCCGAGATCGCACGCCCCTTGAACGATCTTACCAAGAAAGACGTTCCGTTCACATGGGGTCCCAGTCAACAAGTGGCATTCGATGCCCTCAAAAAGAAATTCACTACTGCCCTGCTTCTCGCTTATTCTAATCGAGATCAAGAAGTTCGGGTCGAAACCGACGCCTCGGATATCGCTACCGGAGCTGTGCTCTCCACCCTATGTAATGATGGTAACTGGCGTCCTATTGCCTTTATTTCCCATTCCTTTGATAGCACAGAGCACAATTATCCTATTTACGACAAAGAATTGCTTGCAGTGATTCGGGCGCTGGAAGAGTGGCGCCACTACCTTATTGGTCAGGAAAGATTCGAGATCTGGACCGATCACAAGAACCTGGAGTATTGGAAGAAACCACAAACTCTTAGTAGTCGGCAGGCTCATTGGCATGCTGTACTTCAGGAATTCAATTATTTATTTGTTTACAAGCCGGGTTCTTCGAATGGTCGGGCGGATGCGCTTTTTCATCGCCCAGACCATGGTGAGGCTGTGCAGGATCATAACGCCAATATCATGATCCTGCCTCCCACCATTTTCATTAATTCAGTTTCTCTTTCTTTGGACTTTCTTTCAGAGTTGGAAATGGAGTCTGCTTCTTTAGAAGTGGATGCCGTAGGCAACTTCCTTTTTGATGCTACTATGAACATTTTCAAAAATAACAAAAACAAAGTTTTCATACCTCAGTCTTTACATACTCATCTCCTTACTCTATGTCACGATTCCCCCATCGCCGGTCATGGCGGACATTTGAAAACTATTCATACTCTTACTCGTTATTTCTCGTGGCCTGGTGTCACTAAAGACGTTAAAACATATGTAGATAGTTGCCAAGTGTGCGCCCTCACGAAGGAAAAGTCAAAAGCACTGGCAGGAAAACTCCTTCCTTTACCTGTGGCCAAAAAGCCATGGGAAGATCTTTTGGTTGATTTCATTACGGGTTTACCCGAATCACATTCATTTATGGCTATTTGTGTGGTAGTAGACCGCTTCTCTAAAGAAGTTGTGTTTATCCCCACTTACGATACATGTTCTTCTTCAGACCTCGCAAAATTATTTAGAGATCACGTTTGGTGTATTCATGGACTCCCCTCCACGCTGGTTTCAGATCGTGGTCCCCAATTTGTGTCTGCTTTTACCAAGGATCTATGTAAACTCCTTGGTATCTCCCAAAAGATTTCCATGGCCTATCATCCACAAACAGATGGCCAAATGGAGTGTATTAACCGAGATCTCAAACAATATCTCTGCGCTTACGTTGGAAAAAAGCAATATGAATGGGCAGATTGGTTTAAAATGGCTCAATTCTCTCACAATAATACCGTCACCACTGCCACCAGCTCCATCCCTTTCAACGTCACACAAAATTATGCCCCACGCATGGGCTTTGAAGGGAAATTAGCTGGATTTGCAGGAGAAATGGGTCGTTCTCACAAGAAAATAGAAGCAGCACTCGAAGAAACACGAGATTGCATGATTGCTTCTGCAGAGAAAAGTCGTTCGGAAGCCCCAGGGTATTTTATTGGCCAGCAAGTCTGGTTATCTACCAATAAACTTAAACTTCCTTATACGGCAAAGAAGTTAACCCAAAAATGGATTGGACCTTACACTATCACCGCGGTTCTTCCTAACGCTGTTATGCTCAAACTCCCCAATGCCATATGCATTCATCCCACAGTCAATATCTCTCATGTAAAGCCTTATCGGGAAACATTATCTGGACAGCCCAAAATCCAGCCCAATGTGATAGAGGTTGACCAAGAAGGGGAAGAGCAATTCAAAGTGAATTACATAGCTTCGTCTCGTCTCAAAAATAGGAAGCTGGAATGTCTGGTACATTGGAGAGGATATGATGAAACAGATCATACATGGGAATTGTCAGATATCATCAATACTGCCCCTCTGGCAGTTGCCAATTTCCACAAATCTAATCCCTCCACTCCTCGTAAACTTCGTGGCCTCACAGCATCTTCCTTCGCTTCTTTCTTCTCTCCTTTTGAGAACTTTACAGTCACGGAACCAACCATGACTCGTTTGGAATTCGAGTCATAAAAAGGGGGTAGTGTTATAATACGAACATTTTCAAACTTTTCCAGACTTGTACTCTTTTCTTTTCCAGTCACGTGATCTGTGCACGTGACTGTGGTAACCCTCACATGACCAGGTCTAGAACCAATGATGTCATAACATGAGGTGACCTCGCCCTTTTAATTTCCACTCTTCTCACACAGCCCCTTTCATTTCTGTTATCTCGCTCCCACAGTTGTGAGACCACTTAGTCTATTTATGGTAATCTCTTTCACGCATAGCATGGTCTGTGTGCGCACCTGTAACATATATAAAGTAGCACTTTGCAACTGGAATCCCCAGTCTAATCCATTTTTTTCACCACGCTAGTCATTGCCTTGGTCTTCTGACCATTGTAGACTGTGTTGGACGGAGAAGACCCACATACCCTCATTCTTGAGCCAGGAATTGTGTATCCTGCAAGCATAGTCTGAGCCTTGTGGAAGTGATCAGACGCTTCAGCGGTAGTTCATAACACTCGGATCACCCTGAGGTTAGAAGAACCCAAGACCTAATCATGAGCAAGTATTATTGGCCCTCCTTGAGGAAGGATGTAGAAGAGTATGTAAAAGGTTGCAACACCTGTCAAAAGGTTAAACCAAAAAACACCCCAATGTTGACACCGCTACACCCAAATGAGATTCCATTAGCATCATGGGAGATCATCTCAATAGATCTAATTGGACCGCTACCACAATTGCAAGGAAAAAACACCATATTGGTAGTAGTCAATTAATTCTTCAAGATAATCCACCTAATCTCTGCCACTGATATGATCACCTCACAAAGGGTGGCGACCACCTTCAGAAACCACATGTTCAAGCTCCACAGAATGCCCCAGAAAGTAATCTTGGATTAAGGACCCCAATTCATGTCATCATTCATGCAGGACCTATACACCCTTCTAAAGATCAAGGCAAACCCGTCAATAGCCTACCATCTACAGACATACGGGCAGATGGAGCGGATCAACAGGGAGGTGGAAAAATACCTATAAATCTATGTAAACCACTGCCAAATGGACTGGGTAGACTGGTTGGCGATAGCAGAATTTGCACACAACTCCTAGATGACCAGCACCACAGGGGTATTTCCCTTCATCCTTAACTTTGGTCAACAACCCACCATCCCAGCCAAGAAGTCTGAAGTCCAAAACGAGTCCACAACGACATTCATAGAGCAAATGAAATCCAGCTATGAAACCGCAAGAAAGACCCTGGAAAAAGCTACGGAGTTATAAAAAAGTTCCATGACAAGAAAGTGCGACAAGTGGAAGAGTACAAACCAGGCCAGAAGGTCCTTCTAGAGGCAAAGAATATTAAAACAGATCGACCCACAAAAAAATTCGACAACAAGTGATATGGGCCATTCAAGGTAAAAGGAAAGATAGGGGTGGCAGCCTATGAACTGAAGCTACCAAAAACATGAAAAGGAATTCATCTGGTGTTCAATGAATCTCTCCTCACCCCTTACATAACCAGATCCTACCTCACACAAGCCAAATCGAAACCACCCCCTCCAGTCATCGTCCAACAAAAAGAGGAATACGAAGTGCAGGAAGTTGTAGATTTATGAAAGAAGTGAAACAAAACCGAGTACTTGGTACATTGGAAGGACTACTCCCACAAGGAACGCACGTGAAAGCCCAAAACAAACCTAACCCATGTGACCAAGAAAATCAAAGACTTCCACCAAAGACACTCCGAGGCCATCTATGCAATACAAGGTAATGCAGCTGCTGTGCGCCCTTCCTCAGAACCATGTGACTGCGCCCTCTGTACAGCAAAAGCCCCCCTCTTCTTGGATGACGGCTTCAGATCCTTCACTGCCTCATCCTCTCCGACTCCCTATTCGAAATTCCATCACTGCGATCAGAACCAAAGCTCACAGGTATTCTGATTGATCGAAAGCTTGATCTTGAAAAGGGGGTAATGAAACAAAACAAAGCCTTGGTTACGTCCTCCTTCTAGATACTCATACGAAACCCCTATCTTCCTTTATCGGTTTTTCCTTCACTAGTAATGTGGACTTACGATGCCAGGATTCAATGCATCCGCTTGGATGCAAAGTCACATCTTATCTTATCTCATCCCAGATCCATTAATCTTGCCCCCACCACTCATTCACTTAATTCCTTGCCTTATTTCCCATAACATTATCCTTCGAACCTTCCAGAATATTCCATGATGTCAGATTACATAATCATTCTAGGACATTCTGCACCAGCCCTAAACATGGTCCATGTACATGTAGCCATAGTATATAAGTAGTTAAATCCTTCATATATGCTCCTTAGTTTCGGAATTCCATTTCTTTCTATTGAATCTCACATTTAGTGACTCTCTGGTTCTTGTGGTCTTTTCAGGAGATGGAGATGAAAGGTCAGGGAGGACAGAGGTATGGAATGCAGGGATGACAGAGGTATGAGATGCAGGGACGATGGAGGTATATGAGTATTGGAAATAAGTATTACAGGATAAATGAAAGAGAAAGATAACTCCAGAGGTCCGGAGTTGTGATATATATGAAAAGAGGCTGGAATTGGCATGTAGTGCACTGGAGGTGTTGGAGATGTTGGGGGTGGACTTGTGGATTTATGAGATATAACAGTATCTCCTTCTTAGGCTTGAACTCCTGAGAGCCTTTAAAGACAATGCAGAGTTTGAGAAAGAGTGAAGTCTGAATTTCAGGGGTTGGAGGCGAAAGCCTATAAAAGAAAATGTGCAATCCTATCAACACTTCTCCATCCAAACCACCATGTTCAATATCGAAGAAATCAACAACTGGTCTGACACCCACTTGGCAGAGAATGACAATGATGATGATGATGTGTACTCTGCAAAGTTCGCTGAGTAGAGGTGACAAGCGAAGATGAAGAAGGAAGCGAAGATGAGGTAGAAGATGGAGAAGCAGAGGAAGAAGGCGGAGAAGCAGAGAGCGTGTGAGGAGAAGAAGTGCAAGGCTGAGGAAGCAGCCAAATGAAGGATGAGTGTAGAGTAGTTTCAAAGTAGTCTGGAGGCTAACAGAGTCATAGGTGGAGGAGGTGCAAGCACAGCAAAGCACCAGCAAAGGGAAGGAAAAGGCCATGACACTCCCCACATGCAAAAGGTGCGATGACTGTGGACTCGAGTGTGAGCTCGGTTCAGGTAAGTCAACATCATGCGTGGAGTGTTGAGAGATGAAGGTGAAGTGCAAAAGGCTGGGGATGGAGAAAGTGGAGAAGCTGGTTCAGAGGAGAAAGAGGGCCACGGAGGAGGCTAATCAGCTGGTGTCTTCTTTGTAGGCAAATGCAATAGAACTAAAACAAAGTTCCCTAGACTTATGCCTTACCTACCCATGGATGTTACACTATAAGCTAGGAATAAATATCTCCTAGATGAATTTAGTGATAAACTTAGTGTGGACAGTACATGATTTGTTCACCAATCCTTTACAAATATATATGGACTGGAGTAATTGAAATGGGTTCAACTGATGGTCTGATTAGTAATGTGATTTCCTAGTGGTCACACACTAGAATTTAGGGCTAGACAACAATAGGTTGCTAGGCTACAGTGTTGTTGCACTTGTTTGTGCAAGAGATATGTTGGCTGAACTTTAATAAAGTTGCCAAGAGTTAGTTTCCTGGTACTTGTTGGTGTTAGTAAATCAAGAGGTTGCAAGGATATAAAGATGTTAGCAGTGATTTGTAGATATGCTAAGATACAGAAATGTAGATATGTTCCAGGCTTTGCTGGAATTCAGACTAGGCTTCACTTAGTTCACTCAGAAAGGTTTTAGTAACTCAATCTTTATTGTGCAACTAAGAAGATGGGAATTCAGGTCAAGCAAGACTAGCACTTATGTCTTTAGGTGGCTTAGTTAGCTGATATAGCAAATGTGCTTGGTACTAGTAGTCTAGGCTGTTGGGGATCTATTCCCTTTAGTTGCCCTATGAAGGGTTTTCTCCCTAAAGGTGTCCTATTTCACTTGTTCCTTCTTGGATATAAGTCTTTTGCTCCTAACAAACTATCTAGTAGTACTAAAGCTAAGGAATTGTCCTGCACTAGGCCCTCTGTGGGTTACCTGTGGAGGGAACTCCTAAATGGGGTGAAAAAGTCTCTTTAAGAGAGAACTTCTCTGTGAGATCAAATCTTTGTGGATAAGAATCTCTGTGAGATTAGAATTTGCTTTTTGTGGCCTGAAAGGCTCTTCTTATATAGATATTTATAGTGGCTGTGCTAGGCTGTGCTAGCTTACAAATCGCTTACAAATGCCAAGAGAATGCTAAGTAATTAGCTATCAATTGCCAAAAGGATTACAGATGGCTTACTTTGATTGAATGAGCTCTGACTTGGTAGGCTTGGCACTGACTCATGCTGACTCATGCATTACAAATCAGGGGTAGTCTAATTTTAGCTCATGACTCATGATGACTCATACTGACTCATGCTGACTCATGCTAAGCCAAGCTGAA
>JBBPQZ010000208.1:0-20640 GCA_038092795.1 Boletus rubissimus
GCCTTGATGACTGCTATAATCATTCCAGGCATGTTTTCTATGGTGTCTACCACCAACCTTTCTACCACTATCCCCTAAAATCCTTCTTCATTGATTGAATTGGATAAATTGAAATTATCTTGGGTTGGATTGTTTCACCTATACAATTTGCTTGTAACTGTTGTGGATCACTCTACCATCAGTATAGATCACCCCACACCTTGTTCTGACACTTCCAGGCTCTTTGGTGATTGTCTGACTCTTATTTCCACCATTGATCTAAAATATAAGGTAGGTTATATATGGTTTGGAAGATGGAAAGTGTTGTCCAGGCCATCAAAACTCTTCAGGACATCAAGTAGTAACCACATGTTCCTGAAACATGCATTCCTACTTGAAATAGGTTGATATAAAGTCTGTGCTAGACCAAACATAATTGATATTATTGAATAAAGAGGATATATTTTATATTGGGCAACCAAGACCAGGCTGAGATGACTGGAATGAGGTTCAGATGGTCAGACAAAACCAAGATTAATTGTTTAGGATTATATAATAGTAAACTAGACATCCAATGTAAAATATATCCTCTTTATTCAATAATATCAATTATGTTTGGTCTAGCACAGACTTTATATCAACCTGTTTCAAGTAGGAATGCATGTTTCAGGAACATGTGATTACTCCTTGATGTCCTGAAGAGTTTTGATGGCCTGGACAACACTTTCCACCCTTCCAGACCATGTATAACCTACCTTATACTCTAGATTAGTGGTGGAAATAAGAGTTAGACAATCACCAAAGAACCTGGATGTGTCAAAACAAGGTGTGGAATGATCTATGCTGATGGTAGAGTGGTCCACAACAGTTACAAGCAAATTTTATACAGTGAGATGCAAAACTATTACAATGTTTGGTATTTTTGGAGTATACAAGTTATGGAATAGGATTTAGAAAAAGTTGGAGGAGATATCAGTTGAAGTGTGTTAGGGATTGATTGAATGCATGCCTAGGAGGGTTGAGGCAGTGCTTAATGCCAAAGGAGGTTATACCAGTACTAATATTTGTCAAATACCCTAATGATTATCAAAAGGTGCACAACTGTTACAATAGTGTCTCTGGATTAAAATGGCCATATCTCTACAGCCTGTGAACCAAACTACATGATTTAGGGACCATATTTGTAGCCAATGGTTGGTAGCCCCCACACCCCCACCAACCCTAAGCGAAATTCTTGCATTCTCCAATACTACACCATATATACTCCAAAAGTATCAAATATTGTAATAATTTTGCATCTCACAATATGATGCAAAGTGAGATGAGAGCCATTACCAAAAAGAAAGCCTGCAACAGCTTATAAAGAAGTATACAAAGAGGCCCCTAGATAGTCTAGCAGCTTGGAAACAATATGTCAGAAAGTTCACAGTCACAGGCCAGTGGCTTAAGGCTGAAAAGGTCATCCAAGAGGATGACTATAATACCTACTTTTGGTTAGGCATCTCTAGGGACATGCAAGACAGAGTAGAAGCCCATATACTAGCTGAAGATGCTACTAAAGATATTTCCAAACCCTTCACTACCACTAAAATTAGCAAGACTATAGAATATCTACTGCACCAATACTGATTTGACCAAAAGGGGTCAAGTACACATTATCATTCCAAGGATAACAGCAGTTTTGAATCAGACAGTAATAGTTCAGATGAAAGTGATTATGAGACCAAGCACAAAAAGAAGTCTACTAAAGCTAAGAAATCCTCAGATCACTCAACTAGGAAAGATACAACAAAAGTATATGAGAAGAAGCAAAAGAAAGAAAGAAAGCCCACCAAGGGTACAGGAGATAATATTGATCAACCCATAGATGAAACCAGTAAATTAAATCTCAATGACCCTGGATATGCAAGAGCATACTTCAAGGCACTCCTAATTAACCTTTAGATTACCTAGGTATTTGACAAGCCAAAGAAATATATTCCTACTAGTAACCAGAAAACTATGTCTACTAGTAATCAGAGGACTATATCCTTACCTACTACCTAACCTCCCTTCAACTGCTATGAATGTAGGAGTCACTACCATACCTTAAGGGATTGCTAACCTATCAAAAACCTAGTGAAGAGAGGAGAGTTAGTTTACAATGGGAGAGAATAGCTAGGCTTACTTGGATATAACTATCCTCTCAGAAAAGAAAGTGATGAGACTTTCCTGGATACTTACTACAGGAAGGGTAAATACTTTGATACACAGGAGCAGTGAGAAAAATTCAACCTTTTTGTAGCTGACCAAAGCTAATTTAAGTGTGGCTCAACAACCTATGTAGTACCTGTGATCAGCAACTGAGATAATGATGAGGATGACAAGGAATATGCACCTGAAGAATATTATACTGACACCAATAATGATATGGACAACTACTGTATACATAAAGTATACATAGTCAAGTGTCCATCAAAAGAAAGTTGTGTTGCCTGAAAAGAGATAATGGACAGAGTATATTTACCTGCACAAAAAACTATCAGTTTAAACCAATGAAATGAGGTAGTAATACCTGAGAAACCTACTGAGCAACCATTCCAAATTCAGAAATGTAAGGCCAAAAAGACTTGTGATCTAAAAGGACCTAAAGATAAGGAAATGTTAATGAGACCAGCTAAGTGTTATGAACTATCGTGAATGACAAGAACAATTCACAAGGCTTGGACAATCTTATAGGTTACACAAAATCTGGCTCAATGGAAGTAGAGGGTGGGGATCTTCTTTGAACAACTTAGTTTACAATGGCTAAGAGTGAAGGCAATGACTATTGAGGTGAACAAGGTGGATTAGACTGGGAATTCCAGTTGCAACATGTCCACCTTTATATATTACAAAAGTGTACATAGACCATGCTATGCGTGAGAGAAATTACTAGATGTAGCTAAAGTGAAGAAGTGTATGTGTAAATACAAGGACAGAGATGAATGTGAAAGTTGATGAAGAATAGAAGACAACATAGATTAAAACCATAAGGTGTGTTACATAACTAGGTCTAGACCAGATCATGTGATGTTTTTCACAATCACATGTACAGGTCATGTGATAATGGATGCAAAAAGATTAAGTCCAAAAAGTTGAATATGTTCATATTATAACACTAAACACACATATGACAAAAGAGATGTACTTGATAGTCATAGATCATCTACTAATCATATGAAGAATGCATTGGATAAGTGTGTTGATAATCTAGAAACCTGACTGGGCAACAGAGACTCCTGGTGGAATAACAATTCTGTAAATAAAAATGATCAAGTGATGATGAAGACAGATAATTAGAGAAATCCAACTTACCATGTGTCCCACAACACCTTCATCCCTCAGAGCTAGCTTCTGTTGGAAGCATAAACAACAGAAAGACCATTTGAAGCAATCCAAGATATTGAAATGGTGGATGGGACAAAGAAAGAAGATGAGAAACAAGATAGTGATAATCAAGGAACTAAAGAAGCCAAGCACAAACTTAAGTTTGAACCTCATTTAATTAATAAGAAGCCACAGGAACCATTCAAAATGACTAATTGTTACACTGAGCTGTTATTACAAACCACACCTCATGATATGCTGACTAAAATATTAAATACCCCTATTAATATTACTGCTGGAGAAATACTAGGTACTCCATGGGAATTAAGTATTGCCTTAGCTAAGCAAATCTATGTCAAAAATGTGACATCAACTAATGCCACCACACACCATATGACTTGTACTAACCATGAATTGCTACTACAAGTATTAGATAAATATACTTACAATGCAGTAGTAGATTCTGGAAGTGAAGTCAATCTAATTAAGTGCCAAGTATGGAAAAATGATCTAAAAATACCTATAGATGTTGGTACTACAATATCACTGCATGATGCAAATGGTAATACCAGCATGCTTAAGGATCTAATATCCAATTTGGAACTGAAAATTGGTGGACTAATTACTACCAGTAATTATTGGGTAACCACTATTTGTCTACTCAATATATTATTAGGACATCCATGGCAGTGACAAAATCTTGTCTCTATTAATGAAAGATCCAATGGAACCTACCTACAATTTAACAAAGTAAATGGAGACCGTGTGATGGAAATTATGGTATTACCACACACAGACAAAAATGGTGAGTCATGCTCAAATAATAGTATGACTCAATGAATGTGTCACACCAAGTCACAAGCCACATACCTAGGCACAACAGCCAAACTGTTAATGCTGCTATCTAAAATGAACTGTCACACATTGACAGCTATCAAAACTTTAGATAATGACATAGGATTTAAGCGAGTGCAAAGCAACTCAAGTGAACCCTGGGGAACCATAAATGAACCCACTTTCCCAACTTTCAAAAATACCTATCCTTAGAGGTCTTATCCTGAAACCAACATCAATACATTTGGGAAACTTCCTCTTCAATTAGATAATAGTCAACTCAGCTCAATCAGAGCACATGTACACAATGCAGTCAGCAACCATCTAGCTGAGGAGTTGATTTTGAACTCTGCACAATTTGCCATACTGCTGCTGAATGTAACAAATGTATTCAATAACTACCAACTTGTGTACATCATGTCTACTACCTTGCCAATGATTGAATCTAATTGAAGTAAGTGGGAAGTAATCCTCCCCACTATTTGCCTACCAAACAATACATGACACATCACATTCCCTGTATCTTATGCTCTATTCAACCATGTAGGAGCATCATCTGCACCCTTCCTCCTCCAGTACTAGTCTTATCTTGAAAAATACCACCTTACTCATGGTTTTTCCCATCTTCCTCCTCTTGAAACCCACTTTACTCATGGAGAATATGAGCTACCATTGCTAAACCTACTAGCTGATCTATGTAAACTATGACAACAACTTCTATGTACTTGGAAGGAAGAACAAACAAATAATGAGGATAATCCTCATACCCAGAAACTCCCTATTTCAGTTTTCTTCTACAATTTTGCCTCCATAATCAGGGATCCAAGACCCTCAGCTTTGAAGCCCTGTTTTACCCTTCTAGTGCTAGACAGATCTACTGGAAAATTAGTAGAGAAAGCTATGTATTGCCCAGTACCCCCTTCTTCCTCTTCCTGCTCAATCACTAGCAATGACAATGAAATTTACAATGGAGATGCTAACAATAAAGCTAGTAGTATTGCATTGAATGAGTCATGGTACCTTTCTTCTTATTGCAACTCCACCTTGTTCACCCTCTTTATTGGATGCAAAGAAATGTACAATATTCCTTATACTGTGGACTTTGATTCTATTCAGGTCCATCAGTATTCTACTACCCAATTCAAATTTATTTTGTTCAAAAACAGATATTTTGATGGTACTGACCATTGCCAACTGATTGAGTATGTCATATCCTGAAATTCATACAAGTCCATCTTTGGCAACTTCAGTGCTCTATGTGCCAACTCTGGACCTATCTTATATATATTGTAACTCTAGACCTTTGAAGTTCTCTGTCATATCCTGTAAATCCATGAGTCCATCTCCAACACCTTCAATACCTCTAGCACACTACATGTCAACTCTGGCCTCTTTTTATGTATATTGCAACTCTGGACCTCTGGAGTTATCTTCCCCTTTCATCTATCCTGTAATACTTATTTCCAATACTCATGTACCTCTGTCACCCCTGCATCTTGTACCTCCATCATCCCTGCATTCTGTACCTCTGTCCTTCCTGACCTTTCATCTCTGTCTTCCCTTAGTTACCTGTTCTTCTTTTTCGTTATCTCCTCAAAAATACTTGTATCCCTGAAAATACTCAGACCCCCAGACTTTAGTACTCCATCTTCTGTTTCACCTTCATATATAAACCCCTGTACCTAGCTTTGTACTTTAGCTAGATTATCAACTCAGACTACTGACTTTGACTTCTAGTTATAAACCCTCTATTCACCTCTGATCTTTATTGATCACCTCCAACCTTATTGTTCCCCTCTGAATCACCTCTGAACCTCCACTCTGAAATACAAGGATCCAATCAACAGCAAGGGCACACCACATATGGTGAAGCCAATGTTCTTATTCCTATCAACTCTGGAGTTCTGGAGTTACACCTGGAGATCATCAGCACGGTCTTAACATTCTCTGTCTGTCTAATATATTCTATATAGTGTATTTCCAATCTCTCTTCACTTCTGTCTACCCTGTACCCTGTCATCTCTGTCCTCCTTGACTTTGTTATAGTAACCTGCTTACTCTTCAGCTAAATTCCTCTGTCTTGTTACTTATCCTAGAAAATACACCTTTCCTTGAAGATACTTTTACCCTTGAAAATACTCAGACCCCTAGATTTTACTACTCCATCTCCTGTTTTTACTCTGTATATACTGAGCAACAAAACTATTGCAATAACTAACCCTAATGTAGTGTGCGAAGCACATTGCAAACACCTGTAGGAATTTCGCTTAGCTTAGGTGAGACTAAATACAGTACACACTCTTGGCTAAAGGTCATCCCATGGGGTCATGTGATCTAGTCCAATGGCTATGGAGATATGGCTACTTTAAGTCACCTATGTCATTGCAACAGTTTTGTTGCTGATCTAGGAAAGTTTGAAATTAATATGTTTTGATGGGTTTTGACATAAGCAATGGGTCATGTGACCTATAATAAGTTCAACACAACACAAATATACCAAAACACCACTCTTGATCCACTACCATTACCATGAAATCCATATCCATTACTCAAACCAATCAAATCATTTCTTTTTTGGATTTGGGTCAATCCACTTGCCAAATATCTCATTCTACTAGTATCCACCAATCTACCATCAGTAGAATTCACTCCAAACTTCATCCTGACCTGGCCAAGTCCTCTGGTGGTTGTCCTATCCTCATAACACCTACTAACATGCGTCATGTCATTCATCTTATTGGAACTGGAAAGGCTGAAAATGCTGTCCAGGTTACCAAGACTCTTCAGGATGTCAAGAACCATATTATCTCTCTCCAAACTGTTCATTGTCACTTGAAGAAAGCAGGCATGAAGGCTGTAGTAAAGAAGAAATGTCCTCGCCTTACTGCTACTCATAAAAAGGCTAGACTGGATTTTGCAAAGAGCCATCAACACTGGATTGTGAAGAACTGGAAGCAAGTTATATGGTCAGATGAAACAAAAATCAATCGCATTGGGTCAAATGGCAAGGGGTGGGCTTGGAAAAAGGGAGGGAAGAGCCTAAGTGATAGATTGGTGCAGGGAACAGTTAAGTTTGGGGGAGGTTCTCTGATGATGTGGAGTTGTATGATATGAAAAGGAGTTGGAATGGCATGCAAAATTGATGATAGGATGGATACTGACCTCTATCTACAGATTATGGAGGATGAACTCCAGCAAACCTTGGAGCATTATAGCAAAACTCCTAATGATATTCTCTTCCAACAAGACAATGACCCCAAGCACACAAGCAAAAGGGCCAAGAAGTGGTTTGCTGAGCATGGGTTTGAGGTCATGGTGTGGCCAGCTCAGTCTCCAGATCTTAATCCCATAGAACATCTATGGTTTCTGTTGAAGAGAAGACTGGCAGAGTATCCAGAGTGAGCAAAAGGAATAACTGAACTTTGGGAGAGTACAAGTGGAGTGGGAGAAGATAGAGGTGGCAGAGTGTCAGAGGTTGATTGAGAGCATGCCCAAAAGGGTTCAGGAGGTTATTAAGGCCAAAGAAGGATACACTTCATACTAGTTTATGATATTTGTAATATCAGCAACAAAACTGTTACAATGACATAGGTGACTTAAAGTAGCCATATTTCTACAGCCACTGGACTAGATCACATGACCCTAGGGGGTGATCTGTAGCCAAGAGTTTGTACTATATTTAGTCTCACCCAAGCTAAGCGAAATTCCTACAGGTGTTTGCAGTGCGCTTCATGCACTGCATTAGGGTTAGTTATTGCAATAGTTTTGTTGCTCAGTGTACATCCGACTGTTTCAAATCACAACAGGTGAGAATATTTGGTCATAATCTAGTCCTTCAACCTGAGAGAAACCTTTTGCTACTAATCATGTGTGTTTCCAGCTGTCAAATTTGATATCAAAAATCCATTGATTTTTTATAATCTTATAGTTTGTTGGACAATCAACTATTTCTCATACCTTTCATTGCTTGAGCATGAATAGCTCTATGTTACAAGCCTTCCACCATTCAGTTTGTTCTGTGGCAGGTAATTTGTTAATGTCCTTTAAGAATCATTTCTGGTAGTTGGGAGAATTGAAGGCTTGTGCAAATGGAATTGTGTGAGAACAAAGATAATTAATTAAAATGTCTCCTTCACTAGTGATCTGCTCAACATCATTCTCAGAAGAAGTAGAAGATGGAGGGAGGCCACCAGGGATATTAGAAGTCTCTGGCACCTTTGGAGGCTCTTCATCAACCAATTTCTTCCATACAGAAGCTTTTTCAATGTCCTTGATCTGCTCTGTAGGATGGTGATTTTTACCATATATATTGCCAGACCAGGTAGGAGGGCAATGAATGCACTCATGGTGAGGAGGCAAGGCAGGAGGACCTGTAGAAGGCAATCTAGGAGTATGAGAATGTGTAACAGGAGATGGTGGTGGAGTAAGATTCCAAACTGGCATAGCAGGACACTCAGATTGCAAAAGTGGTGGGAGCAGTGTTTGATTATTTTCAGACTCCAAAGAATCTAAAGAATGTTCCTCTGCTGGATGAGGTTTCTTCAGAACATAACTAACTGGCCTATATGGCTTGGCCCTTGAGCACTTAGGAAATAAGTTCTCATCAAATATGACATGTACTGAAGTGTGTAAGGAATTATTGGGTCACAAGAACAAATAGTTCTGTGAACTTTCAAAAGCAACACCTAGATAAACCATCAGCGGGGATTTAGGCTACAGGCTGCCTTTCTGTGTCTCATCAGAAAGATGCATATATGCACCACATTTGAAAGCATGAAGGTGAGAAACAGAAGGTTTCTCACTCTTAAGTAGTCAATAGCAAAAGAAATCAAAAGGTGCAATAAGTTCAACCCTAAAGAGATTCCAACACAGAGAAGACATATAGAAGAATATAGCTCAAGCTCACTAACTCTTGGTGAACAAGAAAATAGGTTTTCAGATGGTTTTTGGAATATTAGATAGAAATTGTGGATCAGAAATGACAAAGGATGCATGGTAGCGAAAAATAATAGAGCATAGAAGTGGAAAATATTGGATGGTGATGAGGAATTTAAGAAAAATGTAGGTGATCAATACTATAGTGTGAAAGATATATTTCCTAAAATCAAGTACAACTTTTTATAGTCTGGGCATATCCAAGACTTCATAACAACCAGGAGACAGAGTGTTACTAAGCAAACTAAGTATACCTCAACTCTGAAACAAATCAAAACAATGAAGGAAAACATATAAAGTCCAAAAGTATTAAATAAAGACTTTCTGAACTCATAATACAAAAGAAAGACAACAAAGATAAACAAGGTCAAACATCATCTCAACAAATGACCACTTACTGGTGAGTCATAATAGACATGGCCATCAAACTCTAGATAGTTAACTAGTAGTACTATGAAAATTCTGAAACTTTGGAAAATCTAGAAAAATGTCTGAAAGTTCAGGGAGCACCAGAGATCCTAAAGAAGACATTCAAGAGTAATGGATAGGTGATACAAAATAATAGAGATTATGTTCAAGTGTCTAGAAGTAAAAATGTAATGATTATAGGGCTAGAGAATGTGCATTTTCTACATCTGCAAGGGACTTTAGCAACCGACTGTCCTCAGTCAGTCACATGATGCTGATATAAGCATGGAAATATGGATGAAAGGCAACAATGGAAAACTGTCTACTTATCTCCAGCTACATTCACTACCATCTGAACACCATTCATATACCAAAACTCCTGCAAAATGTTTCAGTGCTTCATCACTCTCAATGATCTCATTATTCAAAGCAATCCAATTGAGCAGCAAAAGGAAAGTGCAGAAGCCAAGTTCAAGGCTGCATTGACACAATACTCACATATGTGCTATACACCCTAAATGACTGAAAGAAGCTGAAAGAAGAGAAGAAAACTTGAGTAGAGTAGTGGAACCAGGCAATGGTATGTCCAGATGATCATTCCCTATGCTCAGGTGATGCCATATACTCACAGACAAGAGTGGGCAAATACACAAGTGTGGCTAAGAAAGCTAGGATTGTGCCTATGATTGCCACAGATAACCTGAGGAAAATCCAGGACATACAGGAGATGTATGGCATCTAGTTTAATGTGATTGCACAATGCAAGGATAAGGCAGTAAGGAACACATAGGAAACATCACAAGAATCCACAAATTAGGTGGTCTATTATAATTTTAATCACATACGACTAAAACAATCACAAGGCTCAAAACTATCTTTGCAGGATACATAATTCCTGGCTCAATGATGAAGAAGAGGATGGGGGTCTTTTTTATTTAACTCAGTCTACAATGGCCAAAAGATCAAGGCAATGACTAGCAAAATAAACAAATGGATTAGACTAGAGATTCCAATTGTATAGTATCTACTTTATATATGTTACAGGCATGTGCACAGACCATGCTATGCATGAGAGGAAATACCATAAATAGACTAATGAAAGAAGTGACAGTGGGGAAAGAGATAACAGTGATTAAAGGGGGTGTATGAGAAGAGCTGAAATTAAGAAGGCATGGTTATCATAAGGTATGATATTATTAGTTCTAGACCTAGTCATGTGATGATTATCATGGTCATGTGCACAGATCATGTGACTGAAAAAAGAAAAGTGTTAAGTTCAAAAAATTTTGAAAATATTCATATTTTTTTTTTGTATTCATTTCTGTCCCATTGGGGTGCTATATTCTATGTAGGACATTTCTAAGCTAGGTACAAATGGGCACCTGTGCCCTTGCCACATCCCTAATCTTATGAATGCCCCAGTAAGAGGGTGTAAGGCCCCCCTCTGGTCCTATTGTTCCTGCTGATGGTTTTAGACGTACAGATTCCAATCAGCAGTGTCCTGATCTGATACATGATATTTGGGTTGTGGACTGCTGTTGTGTGTGATAGGTGACATATACTTGGTCCACCCAAAGGCGGTCGGATAAAGAAGAAATAGGGGTGTGGTGTGAATGAGTAATAAGAGGGGAGAGGGAGAAATATTGGAGTGTCAAGAACTGTGGGGAAAACATGAGGTGGTGCACATTACCTCATGTCATAGTGGTGGTGGTGTTCTTTGATCCGTGCAGTGAATGATCTTCTCTCTCTCCTGGCTCCTCACTGGTTTAAATCTCTATGTGCCAGCCACTGGTTGTCTTTCCATCTTTAATGAGTATCAGTTGTAATATTGAGATGGATTATCAGCCCATGTGGGCTGAGTTGCATTGATGGTGCTATTTTTGTGTGGTCAGATGGGTATATTAGATGCAAGTAGATACATCACCAAGGATCTGAACTAATCATTTTGTACTACTAACATAGTTTAGCAGGTGTGGTACTGCTGCAGTATCTGAGAGCAGAAAGGAGATGTTGTCTGCATCACGATGGACACATTATAACAGTTGCCATCTCTTCCTGGTATATTGGGGGCAGTTAAGAAGGAAGTGTTTTACATCTTCCATTGTATCTAGGCAATATGGATAATATGGCAAGTCAGCACATTTGATTCTGTGAAGATGTTGGTTTAGTGCCCAGTATCTAGTGCATAGCCAGATGAGGATGGATGCAGATCTTTTGTGCAAAGCAGTATGTAGGCCATTTCCTTTTCCACTGCATAGTTGATGTGTTTTTGCTAGTTAAGGCATTCATCAATGATGACGCCAAGGAAGTGGTATGATAAGGATGGTTTTATGAGTGTGTCTTGTATGGTTATAGAAGAATGTTCTTTGACTCTGCTTAGCAAAAAGTCTATGAGTGCAGTTGTGGTCAGTAAACCATGCAAATCCTCCTTCTGGGCATTCTAGCATGTCAGTGAAGATGCTGTGAGTCTTAGTGAAGTTTTTCTCAAAGCTAGTGTGGTTTCATTCTTGTTTTTGGCAACTTCAACAAGATCTGAGCTATAGATGATGTAGAGTATCATTGATAGGGAGTCGCCTTGCCTAATACTATTGGTGATTGGTATCCAGTTGGGAAGGTAGCCATCGAAGGAAAGTCTAGTCTTCCTACTGCATAGAACTCTTTCAGTGAAGTTGATTAGTGAGGTTAGGATTTTCCTTGCTCACATATTGTGAAATAATCTATCCATTATTATGTTTGGGAAGGCCCCTTCAATGTCTAGAAAGAGAACTGATACTACTTTTCCTGCTTGCTAGGCATTCTTTATGGTAGCTTCTAAAAGATGGAAAAAGTCAGTTGTAGAGCATCCTGGTCTGCTGCTGAAGTGTATGGAGGGAAGAAGGTTATGGATTTTGAGGAGGTGAGTGAGGAGGTCAGCAACTATCACTGTTAGTAACTTGGCAATGGTGTTCAGCAATGCAATTGGGTGGCATGCTTTGGTAACTGCGTAATCTGGCTTCCCCAGTGTCTGTAGAACTACTGTGGTGAACTCACACCATGGGTTATAGTAAGTCTTGAGAAAAAAGACTGCATGAAAGAGACAGAGTAGGTGTGGGACCAGGACATTGGAGCACCATTTGAAAATAATGTTATGGATGCCATTTGGTCTTGGGATCTTCATGGAGCTCAGTTTTGCTATATATTTGTCAATTTGGTCCTGAGTGATTTCTTCTAGGTTGATGACTTCATCAGGGTATACAAAGTCAGTTGGGATGGAGGGGTGCTCCAGTGGGGAAGGAAAGAAGATGGCAGTGAAGATGTTGCTTTTCTTCTTGTTGGTGGTTGCTGTTGTTGGTATGCTGTCCTGATTCCATATGTTCAGAGTGGGGATGCAAGAGGAACTGCTGTCAGATGGTTGGGCATTGACATATTTGTAATAGTCATCCAAATCTCCTTGCTGTTCATGTTTTTGAGCCAGTCCAACCAGTGTTCTTTCTTCATCTGCTTGATTGTTTTCACATATCTGTTGTTCAGTTTGCAGTGTTCTGTGTGTGAAGGATGATTGGGGAAGACCCTCATATTGTAGAATAGAGAGGCGAGTTTGGATACCTCCCTCCTCATCTGAGATAGGTCCTGGTTCCACCAGCGCTTGAAGTGTGGGCTGGGGCATGAGATTGGGATGTGACTTTCTATTGTTTGAGTGATAGTGTCACTGATATGCTTCGCCATCTCCTGGAATTCCCATTTAATATAATGGGGGTGTGGGTTGATAGTGGATTGAGAGTGGAGGTCAGCACCTTGTTGAACTCTTTTCATTCAACATCATTATAGTTTCTTGTATGATGTTCTTTGGATTTTGGCAGATAAAGGTCTAATATGGTGAGGATGGGAATGTGGTCTGTGTGTGGGCCATGGTGGGTGGGGTCGGTGTAACACTGGGTCAGATATTCAGTGGTGATTTCCATGCAGAATACATTGTCTGGACGTGTCCAGTTTTTTATGGCTAAGGCTTTCAGGGTGGGGATATCTTTGGGAAGTGCTTGAACCATGCCATAGTCAGCAATTAGTTCTATTAGGGGCTGGGCATGATCGAGGTGTTGGTTGGTGAGTAGATGCACATTGCATTCTTCTTTCCAAAAAGGGTGGTGATAATTAAAGTCATCTAGCCATAACATGTGATTATCAATAGAAAGTCTGATCTGTTGAATGTTTAGTTCCAGGTACTTCCCTAGTTCAGTGATCATGTTGTTGTGGGTGCCATCATTGTAGATATTTGCTATTGTGCATTTTCCATAAGAGCCTGAGAGTTGCACTATTACAATGTCTGGAGAATTGAATGGTAGTTGCATCCATGTGTTTGTATCTAGGCAGGTTGAGATTAGAGTGATGATGCATGATTTGGTCTGGGATGTAAGCTGGTGAGTGGTGGGGTATAGAATATGGTAGTGTCTGCTGGAGATTGTGTTATTGAGAAAGTCGATGTGTGGTTTTTGTAGGATAAGTAAGTTGTATTCATTTGAGTGGATAGAATTGAGTAAGAAATGCTGAGCTGTATGTGAAATGTTCAAGTTCTGCTGCCAAATTTTCAGTTGCTTTATGACATTGTTCTTGTTACTCAATATCATTGCATCCACCCTGAGGAGAAGGGAGAGATGAAGCATTGACATCTTGGTTGTGATGGGGAGGAGGGAAGGAAAGGAGAGAAGGCTTGTGCATAACAGGCAGGGTTGATGGAGATTGTGTTTGAGAATGTTGATACTGCTGCTGTGGGTGGGTTGATATGGTTGGGTTGGTGTTGGCTGGGCTGGTTTGAGCATGGACCCAAGGTTGTGTCAAGTGTTGATTGATGTAGGGTTGTTTTGTTGGTCAGTGGTGGATTTCTCTTTGGGGGTATGGCAGATATTGCGGCAGGTTTTGGGGGGAGCATTACCTAGGTCCAAGATTCATCAGTAGGGAAGTAGGGCATGGAGTTTTCAGGGAGCTTAGCATCAATGTCGGTGCATTTGTTCAGGTATGTTGAACATTTGATATTGTTGCTTGTGTGGTTGTCAGTTTGGCAGCTGATGCAGTGTCATTTGTCAGTGATGTTGGTGCAGTTGTTAGTGTGGTGGGTGTGTCTGCAAATGGCACAGATGTCATGTGTGGCTTTGCAGTCTCTTACTAAGTGACTCCATCCTTGGCATTGATTACATTTTAGAGGCTTTTTCTTTTCCTTTCTGGAATGGAGTTTACTCTTGCAAATGTAAAGTCCATCATGAAGAAGGGTACTCACTACTTTGGGGTTGGCCATCATGAATTTGGCATGGACAACTTTTTGGTTGGCTGCATGGCAAGCTTTCTGTTTGATCCAGCGGGCACTAGTGAGTGAGTTTGGCTGGATGCCATTTTCTAGTTCGACAGCATGGAGCCATTGTAGGTTGTCCAGTGGTGAGGAGATGGGTAGGAAGGTGACTAGAATGGCGTAATTACAGTCTTTTATTATTGCTGGGACTTCTAAAGTTTCGAGGAATTTAGTTCTGTTTTCCTTGCAACAGAGCTATAAAGCTGAACTGGTGGAGTCGACTTCAATGATGAGTCCTCCATTCTTCAGTTTGATGATGGCTTTGATGTCATCTATGTTTTGAATGATGTCTAGAGCAAGTTTGAATCTCTCTGCGATTTCGGCTGTTGTTTGGTTTGGGGTGTGTAGCATTTGTCTGCGTTCAGGGTCTATGAGGATCTGTCTGTTCCAAGTGGCAGCTCTAGCAAGGGCCACACTGGCTGGTGCAAAGAGGGATGGAGGATAGCTGGAGGGGTGAGGTTGGAATTTGAGGGCATCATTGTATAAGCCTGGTAAGGTCTGAACTTGGATCTGGTGATTGGAAGAGGTGGTAACAGCTGCAGCATTATTGATGGGTGCTGCTAGTAGTAATTCTATGCTTTTTTGGATTGCCATGATTGCTGATATGAGTTGATCTACTGCATTTTTGATCTCTTCTATGCTCGTGCTCATGGAGTTCACCACTTCTTCTATGCGTAATGTCATGGGAAGTGTGTTATCAATGTGAGAGGTATCTGTACTTGGAAGATTCTGCTTGAGACATGTGACGTTGTTACCAAGGGATTTGTTGATAGTGTGGAGGTTAGTGATTTGTGAGGAGATGGCGGTGACCACAAGTTTGACAATTTCCTTGGTGAGAGTTGAGGTAAGATGAAAGGATACCATATCAGCAATTTTCATGGCAGTTAGATCTTCCAAGAGAAAGGTGACTGCATAGATCGCCTTGATTACTAGTAGGGAGATTCCTTTCATCTGCATGATATGAAGAAGTGTGGTGGAAAGATGATCAGTAGTGAATGGTTCGCCCACCAAGCATAGTAAGTTTTTTGATAGGTACTTTGCACTGCTTTCTGCATCCTTTACTTTAGTGTTTGAGTTGCTGATATCTTCTTTAGAGGGTTGCTGTAACTGGGCTAAGCAGCATGTGGTTTTTGTCGTTGAGATTACTGTGGGAGTGGGGGCTCTTGGGCCCGGATCCCTATTAATTGGGCTTCTCCTAATACCTACGGTCATGGAAGGCCCATATATGTGTTGATGGGTTGGTATAAAGTATTTGGTGTGGGGTTGTAGGTCAATTTCTTGCTGATAGTGCTTTCTTTGGCTACAATTATTTAGGGTTCTAGTCAAGGTGCCATAAAGTTACGGTTAAAGAAGCTCAACTAATGTTCATATTATAACATGATCAACCCTATGAATAAAGAACCCTTCCAGGTGCCCCAAAGGTCCAAAGGAGTGGTTTTGTGTTTGGGCTCAGGTATGTTTATGCAGGTGGCCATTCCTAGATGTTGGAATGTGAGTTATAATTAATCAGGAAGGTGCAACTGATTGGGTGAAATAGTGCTCTTACCAGAACCTGCATGAAAAGGAGGAAGAGGAGATCTGTGTTATTCCTGCCAATATGATAGTGCATTTGAATGCCTGTGATAGGTGCATGGCCCAAGGAATGGTGTGCTATAGGGTGTTTGGGAGGATGTGCAAAGAATGCAGGATTGCAAAGGCCACTTGTGAGAAGTTGTAAGGATGTAGAAAAGCTAGGAAGAAGAAGATGAAGGCTCCAGATAAGTGCCTGCACATCCAGAAATGCCCATTACTAATCCAAAAACTTAGCTCATACTATTGGGGCTTCCAAGGCTGGTCTATCTCACAGGCAACTATTCCTAGATATGATAGAAATTTTGGATACCAAGCCTGTTTTCACACTAAAGGTGAAGGGCAAGCAGAAGGTGGTGCAAGGACCTGAGAAGATGTGCATTGGTCACAAGACACTGGAGGAAGTCATCTAGACAATTGTTCAGGTTGAAGCAAAAGTCTGGATTTTGTAGGGAAGAATAAAGAAGGCTGAGTTGGAGTTGGATGAAGCCATGCACAAGCTTGTAGAGCTAAAGGTGGTGGTTGAGGACACAAAGGAGTAAATATGTGTGTATCCAGAACACCATGTAAAATATGGCCAAAGCCAATTTCAAAAATTTTCAGACTTTTTCCAAGTGATGTTCAAGTCCAGATTATGTCCATGTCCATGTCTGACCCTCCAGGTACTACATATGAATCAAGGGAAAATCAGTATGAATGAACAAAAAATGATGAAAAACAGAAACAAAAAACTTTGGATTCTCAAGCTACCTACCTGGCTTTGATTCACTGTATATCTTTCAATAGCTATACCCATAAAAATCCTGGAAATCAACTGCAATGAAATGAAAAGAGACTGGAGCTATCATAAAACAGGCATGGTACCTTTACATGCAGCAGAAGAGCAGAAGATAACTGTATCAAATCTAAGGGCACAAAGAGAGATAGTCATGTGGTGTTTTTGTTCTTTTCATTTTCTATTTTTGTAGTTTGTTGCTAGCATAAGGAGACTGTCCTAGTTGTAACCTTTCAGTATTCCAGATATGATTGAAGATGGGAGACCAAGGTCACTGGACGAATACTGGGATAAGACAAAGCACCAGATGAATGCTGGGGTAAAACAAAGATGTGTCATAGTGGAAGTAATGGTATTATTTTGAGGTATATGTCTGTTGGGAAACAGAAACAATGTCAATAAGATTCAATAGGCTCCAGGATCTGGATTGCCCTCTTCTAGTTTTTCATCTTCAAATAGGAAACCTTCCAGCATTGGAAGTTCATTATGAGGTATGAATATATTTATAATCAGAATAGACACAGTGAGTCTCACATGATAGGGCAGCAAACAGAAAGCAGCATATTGCAAGCCTGAAACTAATTTATCCAACTTGGCCAATCAGTAGAAACCTCCTGTTGTTTGGCAAAGAACAGTCATGAAACCTATACTATGGCTTAGTTTTCCAGTTCAGCTGCTTTTCTATTCATGAATTCTGGACTATTATAAGGCTTCCATGAGTAAAATCATAATCCTTTATTCAATTTTTGAATATTGCTTTGAATTGCTTGATAGATGTGAAGTGTACTTTGAGAATCTGTCCTTGGATTACATTCAAATCTCCTTGTTGCTTTTGCAATTGACATGCTCCAGGCAATCAATCCTGTGGTTGAAAAGGCATCACTATCTGGAAATGGAACAAAAAAAATAGCTTCAAATAGATTGAATAGAAACAAAGGTTCCATGCCATAAACTATAAAGTACAGTGAAAGTCCAATTGACTTTAATATAGTTACCCACTCTGGCCAAAAGACAGAGTATATTGTCTGAGGCCAGTTGTTATGATATGAACATTTTTAAACTTTTCGGACTTGTATCCTTTCTTTTCTCAGTCACGTGATCTGTGCACGTGACCATGGTAACCCTCACATGACTAGGTCTAGAATGAATGACATCATACCATGAGGTGACCACATCCTTTTAATTTCCGCTCTTCTTACACAGCCCCATTCATTTCTGTTATCTTCCTCTCACGACTGTGGAAACACTTAGTCTATTTATGGTAATCTCTCCCACGCATAGCATGGTTTGTGCACGCGCCTGTACAATATATAAAGTAGCACTCTGCGACTGGTATCCCCAGTCTAATACATTTTGTTCACCACTATAGTCATTGCCTTGATCATCTGGTCATTGTAGACTATGTTGAGCGGAGAAGACCCACATACCCTCATCTTGAGCCAGGAATCGTGTATTCTGCAAAGCTTCATCCAAGCCTTGTGGATTGATTGAGTCGTTCACGATAAAGTCATAACATTTGGATTAGACTACTATACATAATGCTCGGGTCCCAGAGTCAAGGGAACTAGAGGCACTACCACTTGACGGTAGCAAGACCAGCACTTGCCCCACACTGTTTATATATGGTCGTCCACTGTACAAATATGGATAATGTTGCTACCAGGCATAGTGCACTAGCCCCCGTCATCAGCTGAGTGCCTAGCTGTCCGTGTTGGTACTACACTGGTGTACCCAGGTTTGTGTGATCACCTGTGACGTCACGTCTAACACGGATAGTATTTCCGTATGTCATAGCCAGGTGGATCCGGTCTCCTCCACGCCTTCTCGTTTCGTATTTTTGTTTTGGATTCTAGTATAGGTCGCTGCAGCCACCTTCATTGTTGTATTCGGAGAAGATGATATTACCTCTGATCCAAGAAGTACTTTTTTAGGCAGCAAGTTTGTAGGTTGCCCAGAGTGTGGTTGGAATAGTCCACACAGTAAGTAACCGAAAGAAGATATTCAAGATTCCATCCTGATCCCACACCCACAAGGTCTATTGGCCTTCCTACAATAAACAAAGAACCGAACATCATTCGTTCTCCTTTGAATTCTACGGAGACGAACACTTCCACTCATACCTCCGCCCCACCCGCTATCTCAAACCCATAACCAAGTATGTCGACATCAGTGGACTTAGACAATCTCATCACAAGGCTCTCCGCCCTAAACGTAAACCAAGAAAAGAACAACGTGACCAAAAAGATAGCCGATCCTGATAAATGGGACAGTGATCGCTTCACCTTCCGTCTCTGGTGGGTAAAGTTACATTTATGGGTGGATACACAAACGTGGAAGTCGGACAAGCTGAGATGCATCGCTGTCCTTTCACGGTTTGAAAAGAAGGCAGATGGTTTTGCCCAACTTACATTGGAAAAATATCTTGACGATGAGGAAACTGAGGTTAAGAATGGTCAGGATGTCATTATCGGCACCAAAGAAGATTCAGCTTGGCCAAGTTGGTCTAAGCTGCAAAAGGAGATAAAGGACTATTTCCAGATTGATGTACTCTCTCATGAGTTGCTTCGGAAGTTAGAAGGTCTCCGACAAAATGGCCATCCAATTGACCTCTTCCTCCAACGATTCGAGGTGTTACAAAACGAGGTGAATATTGAGGACTACCATGCTATCATGCTCCTCAAAAAGGCGGTAGACTACCGCATCTATGAACGGGTTCGAATGAATCACCCGGAATTAGAATTTGGTATCGATGAGCTCAAAGAAAACTACAGAGCTGTTGGTAGAGCTTACAAGCAGATGGTGATAGAGCACAGTCCTCCCGCAAATTCCCATTTCATCCCATGGTCTCAGGGCCATTATCAATATCCGCCTCAGCCTCAGCCTTCCCCCCCTCAACATCCACAATTTATGGCAACAGGGATTCAGCCGGGCCACGGTGCCTCCATGGAGATAGGTGTGCAGCAAGCTACACCTGCAAGGCCAGACACTCGAACTTGTTTCTTGTGTAATCTCCTGGGACATATCAAGCCTGACTGTCCAAAAAATCTGTATCATCATCCACCCTGTCCTTCCCAGCAGCATCAGCAGGTCGTTTGGGATTATAAACAAGGTACTTACATACCTGTCCCTGAATATTCCCAGGCGCAAGTGGCGCAACAAGTTATCTCCTGTCCCCTCCCCATTCCCCCAGTTCTGGCACCAGTAGTAGCAATGGCCGCACAACATTTGTCTCGGAAGAAGCTGAGGCATATTACCATGACAAATTTGAAGTTGAGGCCAAGCAGCGTTGTTACGAACTACCTCCGAAGAGTCTGATCGCTTCCACAAGGCTCAGGTATCTGCTCGCAGGCTACACAAGTCCTGGCTCAAGAATGAGGGTATGGGGGTCCTTTCCGAACAACACAGGCTACAATGACCAAGAGGCCAAGGCAATGCATATCGTGGTGAACAAAGTGGATTAGACTGGGGTTACCAG
>JBBPQZ010000209.1:0-20596 GCA_038092795.1 Boletus rubissimus
TAGAAGTATTATAGCAGTAATCAAGGCCAAAGGAGCCCATACCAAGTACTAGATACCTAAATTTACATAAAGTCAAAAAACTGTCCGCATGAGTCACTGTTTTGAAATGGCTGTCATTTCATCAAATCTTATTCAACTCCCATGACCCTTATACCAATGGAAAGCAAAGGGTATGTACTTCATTTCATATACTTAGAGTTTAGGGCTAGGATTAGGGGTTATTTGGAATTATTGTGTTTAGTGAAAAATGACCAAACATGCGGACAGTTTTTTAAGCCACTGTATTTATATGTAGGGCATAGGGCATATCCATAAAAGACTATACAGCTATAAAGGCTGTGTAGAATGGAAGCATAGTAGAAATGAAAGAGAAGCATAACATGTGCTGATGCATGAGGCATCAGAATGGAAGTTAATAATAGCTAGCACAGCATGGAGATTAAAAGAAAGGCTGTGACAGTGTAAGGGGATCACAGATCTGTGAGAAAAGATGATAAGGCTATAGAAAATTCCTAAGATAAAGAATAGTATGAGTTTAGGAATTAGTCCTTTTGTAATAAAATAAGATGAAAGAAAAGTGAAAATATACTAAGTCTGTTATACTGAGACTATTACACCTAGACTCAAGAATTAAGGAGATTATACACTAGGGTTAAAAGAGACCTTGGCCACTCTATTGATTGATTAGAGTATTCAATAAGTGCCCTGTGATTTGGATGCAAAGATCCATTCTGGCTATTGCTGACAATTATGTTTGTATTACCCTTGCCACTTTTAGAGGAGCCCCTGGGAAAGGCATGTTTTTTAGAAGTACAAAACTTTTCTTTGTCTTTCTCCTTGGAAATTGATTAGTCCATGCAAGGGTCAAGCCTTGTTTGCAAAAAGCAACTACCTGACTGCCATATCAGGTAGACTGAGCTTATCTTGTTTTGTTAGCTGACAAGTGATTGTTGAAGTAGTCCAAAAAGCTGATTATCCAGTTATTATCTTCTATTACCTAGTTTGGACTAGTTTATGTGTAGTGCTTCTCTCTTCCTCCAACAACATTACCAAACCTTACATCATTGTTGCTACTACTTTCATTCACAGAAGTATTTCTTCCAAGGTCATTGCTATTGTATCCCCAGAGCTTGGTTGGAAAATACTAAGCAGTAAAAAACTATGAGTAATCAAGGAGAACTGGACCCTGTCCATGATGCTGGTGTGGCTAACCAGCTTGCCCAGCTTCTAGATGAGAACAAAAATTCCATAATAAAGAAGATCCCTGATCCTAGAAATTGGGATAATGACCAGACCAAATTCTGGTTTTGATGGATCAAGATCTGAATGTGGGTCTCTGCCAATTCATGAAAAAACAATAGGTTGTGTACCTTTGCTGTACTCTTATGATTAGAGGGAAAGGCACAATATTTCATAATCATGGCCCTGGAATAGTTTCTGGCTAGAGAACTCCAGACCAGGAATATCTCACCTGCCAGACATGCTAAGGTACTCAACTTCTATGGACTAGCTGCATGGCCTGATTGGGATACCTTATAGAAGACAATTACAGATTACTTCCAAATCCAGATCATTGCTCAGAAGTCTTACAAAAAACTCTTGGCACTTTGACAAAATGAACAGGCCATCAATCTGTTCCTTCAGGAGTTTGAAATCCTATAACAAGAAGCAGTCATAAATGAAGATGAATCTTACCACCTGCTGAAAAAGACAATAGATTACAGGATCTTTACATAAAGGGAATTGATATATTCCAATGTGGAGGTGTATCTGACCCTGGTAGAAGATTATCAGTGAATTGGTCACAACTTCAAGTGTATCACCATAGAGTATGGGAATCCTTTCTGGCCACAACAACAGTGGTCCAATTCATTTTTTCCTCATGCCTCCCACTTGCCAGCTGCTCCTAGCAACACTCCTCATTTTACTTTGGTTGGCATTTAGCCAGGCTGTGGCACACCAATGGAGATTGGAACAGTATAAACTGCCTTCCATCTTGATATCATCAGAAGGGCCATATTTGGCCAAATTGCCCCACAAACTCTAATCACTGACTCTCATGCCCCTCTCTCTTCATCCAACAATTGTGGGACTTTTTTTTGGATACCTTCATATCAGCCATGGTGTAGCCTACATCAGCACCTGAAACCACAGCAATCTCCCATTATTCTGAATGCCTGCTCCTAGAGGTTCCTCAACCTCCACCAGCACCAGTTATTGCCAACTTTGGCAAGACTACATGGGTGAAGAAGCTGAGGCATATTGGTGTAATAAGATCCAAACAGAGATCTGCCAGAAGACTTTAGCTGGGATGTTGGAAAAAGGACAAAGCATGTGATTCTGGAAAGTAATTATGTGCAAGAACCTAATACAATCTTGTCATACATGGCTGTAGCAGACACCAATACTTGTGTTATGGACTACAATATTGCTTTTGACTATGATTCAGAATTTCCTGTTTGTATATTAGATACTGTTTTGAGAAATATATATTCTCATTCCAAAAGAACAACTCAATAGAGCACAGCACCAAAATTAAAAGAAAGTATGCTTATCAATTCCCTTTTAAGGCAAATGAAAAATGGTAACAATATTTATAAATCCTCCCTTATACCAAGAACACATGCTATCCCTGGAACTCTATCAATGGGCAGAGAACTCTTGCTTTAGGTAGAAGTTCTATTCAAGAGAAGTGCTAGTTGGTGCAAAGCTTCACTTAAGGCACTCTGGGACTCAGGGGCAGTTCAAACCTTTGTTGATAACAATTGGGTTAATCAGCATAGCTGATCCAACACCTTCTCAATAAATCTATTTCTATGTCAAACACTGATAATAGCTTGTTTTCTCATGGGCAAGTTACTCATTATGTAACTTTTATTTTTTCATACAATGAACATTATGAGGTGATAGATGCATACATGGGAACTCTGGAAACCCATGACTTGATACTTAAGTATGACTGGCTTTACTGCCATAATGTTATAATATGAACATTTTCAAACTTTTTGGACTTATTCTTTTCACATCCTTTATCACGTGACCTGTGCATATGATTGTGAGAAACATCACATGATCTAGTCTAGATCTAGTCATGTGACACCTCATGATTTTAATATCCACTGTCTTCTATTCTTCATTAACTCTTATGGTTATTTCTATCATTGTATTTATATATACACTTTTTTACTATACCTATATCTAGTAATTACTCTCATGCATAGCATGATCTGTGCACATTCCTGTAACATATAAAGATAGACACATTATAACTGAACCCCCCAGTCTAATCCACTTTGTTCATCTTGTATAGTCATTGCCTGGGTTTTCTGGCTCTTGTAGACCAAGTTGTTTGAAAAGGACCCCTATACCATCTACTTTCATTGATCCAGGAGTTGTGTATCCTGCAAGTATTGTCTGAGCCTTGTGATTGTCTCTGTCATTCATGATAGGATCATAACACTTGGATTAGACTTTCATGTACAATGCTTGAGTTTCAGAGCCAAGAGAACATAGAGTTATCACCACTTGACAGTGACAAGACTAGGACTCACTCTACACTATCTTATATGGTCATCCACCATCTAAATACAAATAATGTTGCTTTTGGACATAGTGCACTAGTTCCTGTCATCTGCTGAGGTTGAGTAGTTCATGTATCACTATGCTAGTGTTGTTATAAGACTATCGCAAACAACAGCAACAATGACCACAAAGCTTGGAACTACTTTGCAGCATATATGACAGCTGGCTCAACAATGAAGAAGAGGGGGGTCTTTTCCATTTAACTCAGTCTATAGTGACTAAAGAGCCAAGGCAATGACCAGCAAGGTAAACAAGTGAATTAGACTGGGGTTTCCAGTTGCAAAGTGTTTACTTATATAGATTATAGGCATGTGCACAGACTATGCTATGCATGAGAGGAATTACCATAAATAGACTAATAGAAGAAGTAACAGTGGGAAAGAGATAACAGAAATTAAATGGGCTGTGTGAGAAAAGCAGAAATTAAGAAGGCATGGTTACCATAAGATATGACATCATCAGTTCTAGACCTAGTCATGTGATGATTATCACAGTCACATACACAGGTCACATGACTGGAAAGAAGGAAATGTTAAGTCCAAAAAAGTTTTGAAAATATTCATATTATAACAGGTGTGGCCAGGTTCACATGAATACCTGTAATGTCATGTCCAATGTGGATAGTATTTCTGTTGCCATAGCCAGGTATTTCCAGTTCCCCCATGAATTCTCATTTTGGTTATTATGATAGATTGCTGTGACCACATTTGAAACTGTCATCAGAGAAGGAGATATTACCTCCAATTAAACAAATATTTTTTATGTCAGCAAGTTTGTAGGTTACCCAGAGTATGGTTGGAACAGTTTGTACAGTAAGTAGCTGAAAGAAAATTCAAGATTCCATCCTGATTCTATTCCTAAAAGGTCTATTGGCCTTCTCACAACAAAAATAAACATCTCACCACACTCCTATTTTTGCCCTTTATGGTATCCCTCATTTCCACTCATATCTTTGCTTCTACTCCCTTTTTAAACCCATAATTGAGTATGTCTCACACAGTCAACCTTGATGACCTCATTACCTGTCTCACCAATTTAAATGTAGACAAGGAAAGGTCTAACATTACCAAGAAGATTGCTGATCTTGAGAAATGGAATGACGATAGAACCATCTTCTATTTTTGGTGGGTCAAATTAAAATTATGGGTAGATGCCCAAACATAAAAGTCCAACAAACTCCACTACATTGTAGTCCTGTTCCAATTTAAGAAGAAGGCTGATGGGTTCACCTAGATCATCCTTGAGAGGTATCTCAATGATAAGAACATGGAAGTAAAAAATGCACAAGGTGTCATCACAGGCACAAAAGGAGATTTAGCTTGGCTAAGTTAGGCTTCTCTTCAAAAGACCATTAAGGAGTATTTCTGGATCAATATCCTCTACCATGAGTCTTTTCAGAAATTGAAGGCCCTCCATCAAAATGGGCATCCCATAGATCTCTTTCTACAAAGGTTTGAGGTCCTTAGAAAAGAGACAGACATTGAGGATTACCATTCAATCACACTCCTTAAAAAGGCAGTTGATTACAGGATCTATGAAAGGGTATGACTAAATCACTCTGGATTGGATTTTGAGTTTGCAGTCCTCCAAGAAAACTACCAAGCAATTGATAGGGTTTTTGAGCAAATGGTGATAGAGTGTGGTCCACCCCAAAACTCCTGTTTCATTCCACTACCACAAGGATGATACCCTTATTCACCTTCATCCAATTCCCCTGCTCCTCAATATCTGCAATTTATGGCTACTGGATACAGCCAGGCCAAGATACCTCAATGGAGATAGATGTACAGTAGGCTGCATCTGGAAATTGATCAGACATGAGGACTTGCTTCTTGTGTAATCTCCTAGGTCATATTAAATCCAACTATCCCAAAAACCTATACTATTAACCTCTGTGTTCACTGTAATAATGATAACAAGTAGTGTGGGACTATAACTAGGGTACTCACATATCCATAGCAGAAAATGAGTATGCCCCTTTTTATCCACAGGTGTAGGTCACTCAACATTACATAAATCATCCTCTTCTATTTCCCTGGTTATAGCACTGGTAGTAGCAACAGCCAAACAAAGAAGCTTCATCTCAAAAGAGGTTAAAGCATTTTATTGTGACAAATTTGAAGTTGGAGCCAAGCAACACATGGCCAAGGCTTTAAAAGGACACAGCACATGAGAAAAGAGGGTTCTCCCATGCCTGAACAATTTTCTTTTTGTATGGACAACAATTTTCCTGTTTCTGATTTATCTTCTGTACTATGTGGTTTGTCTGCTTTCTTCATCAGAGCATCTCAATTGAGTGTGGCACCAGAGTTAAATAATAGTATGCTTAATTTCCTGCAAAAACAACAAAAATTATCTTCTATTTATAAACTCCTCTGTGTTATGACCTCTATGCATTATGCAATGATCTTGTCATTTGGTGGAGAGTTCTCACTTGAGAGGGTCATACATTGTTAGTGTAATGGTCAATGGGAATGCCATAAGTTCAAAGCTTTTTTGGACTTAGGAGCTACTCATACTTTTATTAATCATGATTATGTACTATACCATGGAATTCCTTTCTTTATCCTTGATAACCTGATTAAGATACATAATATTGATGGATAAGAAGGCACTATTGGCCAGATTTAGCATGCAATAATCCTGATCATGGAAGTCACTGGACATTATGAAACCATAGACACTTATATTTCTAAATTAGGCATTCATCATATGATCATCAGGTATGACTGGCTATTCTGCCATAATCCTGAGATCAACTGGGTTCAAAAAACCATATTATTCCTATGTTGTACTCAATATTGTAAAATCATGGGAGCTGGCCCTTTTGCTTTTAATTATTTTGGGCCAAACCCTACACACCTTTGTATTATAGAAAAAGGGCTAAGAGAACAGTTATCCAAAACCTATCACAAGTTCCTCAAGGTTTTCTCAGAACAAGAATCTACTAAAATGCCAGTTCAAAAGCTTTGAGATTATGCTGTAGATCTCAAGCTGGACTTCATTCTGAAGAAGGGATTAGTAATTCCCCTCTTAGATGTTGAAATAGACAAAGTTTGTATATTCATAGATAAGGAACTCAAGAAAGGGTATATTGTACCCTCCAAATCTCCACAAACCTCTCTTGTCTTCTTTATTCCAAAAAAGGATGGTAAGAAGAGAATGGTCATTGACTACCATTATCTAGATGAAGGAACCATCAAGAATTCCTATTTACTTCCTTTGATTCCACAATTAATTGGTCAGCTAAAAATACTGATATATTTACAGCCCTTAACTTATACTGGGGGTAGAATAACATGTGGATTAAGGAAGGCAATAAATAGAAGGGTGCCTTTGTTACCCCAATTGGTGCTTATGAGCCCATGGTAATGTATTTCAAAATGACTAATTCTTCCTCTACTTTCCAACAAATGAGGAACAACAACATATATACAGTAGTCATTATTTACATTGATGATTATATGATATTTATGTTGAAGAACACTTGAGAAAAACATGAAGAGGTAGTAAAAGAGGTCCTACATTGCTTATGCAATAATGATCTTTATGTAAAACCCTCCAAGTGTCATTTCTTGAAGGATAAAGTGGACTTTCTCAGTATGGTTGTATTTAAAAAGGTGGTAGAGATGCAAGAAAAGAGGGTGGCTGGAGTCATGGATCAGCCCATTTCCACTCAATTGAAGCAGCTCCAGGGATTTCTTGGACTTTGTAATTATTATAGGCATTTTATATTGGGTTTTGCCAAGATCACATGCCCCTTGAATGATCTTACCAAAAAAAATATTCTGTTCACATGGGGTTCTGGTCAACAAGTGGCATTCAAAGCCCTCAAAAAGAAATTCACTACTGCCCTGCTTCTTGCTTATTTTAACTGAGATCAAGAAGTGCAGGTTGAGACCAACACCTTGGATATTGCCATAGGAGCTGTGCTCTCTACCCTATGTGATGATGGTAACTGGAGGCCAATAGCCTTCATTTCTCATTCTTTTGATAGTGCTAAGTGCAATTATTCTATTTACAATAAAGAATTGCTTGCAGTTATTCAGGTGCTGGAAGAGTGGCATCATTATTTAATTGGTTGCAAAAGATTTGAAATCTGGACTAATCACAAAAATCTTGAATACTAGAAGAAACTGCAAACTCTAAGCAGTCAACAAGCCTGATGGCATGTGGTTCTTCAAGAATTTAATTATGTTTTTATTTATAAACCTGGTTCTTCTAATGGTTAGGCCAATGTGCTTTTATAGCACCTAAACCATGGGAATGCTGTGCAAGACCATAATACCAATATCATGATCTTGCCTCCTTCTGTTTTTATTAATTCTGTCTTTTTATCTTCAGACTTTCTTTTGAAGTTGGAAACTGAGTCAGCCACACTTGGAGTTAATGCAGTGAATGACTTTCTTTTCAACATTTCTATAAATATTTTCAAAAATGACAAAAACAAAGCTTTCATACCTGAACCTTTACATACTTACCTTCTTATATTATGCCATGATTCTCCTATTGCTGGTCATAGTGGATACTCTAAAACTATTCATACTCTTACATAATACTTCTCATGGTCTGATGTCACAAAGGATGTTAAAACATATGTAAATAGCTGCCAAGTGTGCACTCTTATGAAGGGTAAGAAAAAGGCACTGGCAGGAAAACTTCTTCCTCTTCCTGTGGCTAAATGATCCTGGAAAGATCTTTTTGTCAATTTCATCACAGGTTTATCTGAATTGTGTTCTTTTATGGCTATTTGCTTGATAGTAGACTGCTTTTCTAAAGAAATTGTATTAATTTCCACATATGATACTTGTTCTTCTTTAGACTTAGCTATTCTATTTCAGGATCACATTTGATATATCCATGGACTATCTTCCATCCTCATTTCAGATCATAAATTCCAATTCATCTCTGCTTTTACCAAGGATTTGTGTAAACTCCTTAGTATTTTCTAGAAGATATCCATGGCCTATCATTCACAAATAGATGGCCAAACTGAGCATGTTAACAGAGATCTAGAGCAATATCTCTGTGCTTATATTGGAAAGAAGCTTGAACAATTGGGCAGATTGGCTGAAAATGGCTCAATTCTTCTATAACAATACCATCACTACAGAAACCAGTTCTATTCCTTTCAATGTCACCTGTAATTACATTCCTTGGATGGGCTTTGAAGTGAGATTAGCTGGCTTTGTGGAAGAAATGGGTCATTCTTACAAGAAAATAGAAGAAGCATTGGAAACCACTAGAGAAAGAATGGTTGCTTCTATGGAAAAAAGTCACTTAGAAGCTTCAGAGTATTCTATTGGCTAGCAAGTCTGGTTATCTACAGATAAATTAAAGCCTCTATATATGGCAAAAAAATTAATCCAAAAATAGATTGGATTCTATGCTATCACCACAGTCCTGCCTAACACCATTATGCTCAAACTCCCTAATGCTGTATGCATTCATTCCACAGTCAATATCTCTTATGTTAAATCTTATCAGGAAACATTACCTGGACAGCCCAAAGTCTGGCCTAAAGCAATTAAGGTAGATTAGGAAGGAGAAGAACAGTTTGAGGTGGACTATATTGCCTTATCACATTTAAAAAACAGAAAGCTTGAATATCTAGTACATTGGAAAGGGTATGATGGAGCTGATCATACTTGGGAATCATCAGACATCATTAATACTGCCTCTTTGATAGTTGCCAAGTTCCACAAATCAAATCCTTCTGCTCTCCATAAACTCCATGGACTCACAGCTTCTTCCTTTGCTTCTTTATTCTCTCCCTATGAGAACTTCACAGTTGCTGAATTTTCCACAACTTGCCTGGAATTCATGTCTTAAAAAGGGGGTAGTGTTATAATATGAACATTTTCAAACTTTTTGGACTTATCCTTTTTACATCCTTTATCATGTGACCTGTGCACATGATCATGAGAAACATCACATGATCTGGTCTAGACCTTGTCATATGACAAGCCTCATGATTTTAATCTTCACTGTCTTCTATTTTTCATCAACTTCCATGATTATTTTTGTCATTGTATTTACATATACACTTCTTTACTATACCTATATCTAGTAATTACTCTCACACATAGCATGGTCTATGCATATTCCTGTAACATATATGAAACAATTTGCCTTCATTTCCCTAACTTAACTCCAATCATAAGCCTTATAGGATCCAATAATCCTGCAAGATATCACTAGCCAAGTCCATTAGCTAACCCTTAGCTAACAGCTAGCAGATAACCATCATTCTATCTTATCTCATTATATGATCTTATCATGGTGTAGCTGCTGTGTGCTCCCATGATACAAGATCTTATCAGTACACAAGGATTCTTCATAGGCTTGCCATAGTCTTGTATTGATCACCAATTCCCCTTGCCCTCTGATCTGATTAGCAGATCTTATCTTGATTCTCATCTTGGATCTCAATCTAGATATGTGGCTATCCATTCCTGTTGTCTCACACAATCACATCTTGATCTCTGATCTAGATTGCCATCTTGATCATTATCTATTAGCATTTGATCACTGACATTTCATATCTTTCCCCTTGACAACTGTATTTAGTTATCTCACTGTATTTGTATTAAATTATAGAATTTGGATTTAGGGCTGTTATTTATAGAGGTCACATGACATGGTCTGTGTGTATCCCTAGACAGTATATATATATGCATAGCATACTTGTTGTAGCCTTACATCTGGAATTCTCATAGTATGCTTTATTTTTTTTAAGGCTTAAGGCCACTGAGTTTGAGAAGTATTTGGGCTTTGGCCGTTAAGGGTTTAGATTCTTTCAATATAAAGGTAGACACTTTGCAACTGGACTCTCTACTCTAATCCACTTTGTTCACCTTGTATAGTCATTTCCTGGATCTTCTAGCCCTTGTAGACTGAGTTGTTTAGAAAGAATCTCTATATCCTCTACTTTCAGGAGTTGTGTATCCTGCAAGTATCATTCAAGTCTTGTGGTTGTCTCTGTTGTTTGTGATAGGATTATAACACATAATCCTAAAATAGACTAGATCCAGAAGACTATTTCTTTTACATGATGCACTCCTTATTGTAATTTATTACACAATTATTAATGTTGAATTCTCAGCAAGTCTCTTTTTCTCTTCAGGTAATTGAGGAGGACATAAAAAATAAGGTACCTAGTGCCTATTATAATTACCTAGATGTATTCTCCAAAAATAAGTCAGAGAGATTACTAGAGTGAAAAGCTTGGAATCATGCTATAGATCTTAAGGAAGTTTTTGTTTTTAAAAAAGGCAGAATCATTCCACTTTCTGACCAAGAAATGGATGAAGTCCACAACTTTCTAGATGGGGAATTACATAAAGGTTACATCCATTCATCAAAGTCCCCTCAAACTGCCCCTATATTTTTCATCCCAGAGAAAATTGGTGACAAACAATTGATAATGGACTATTGTTACCTAAACAAAGGAACTATAAAAAATAGTTATCTCTTACCTCTGATCCTAGCCCTGATTAATCATTTAAAGGGTGCAGACATGTTTATTGCCTTGGATCTAAGATGGGGATACAACAATGTATGAATCAAGGAAGGAGATGATTGGAAAGCAACATTTGTTACTCCACTTGCATCCTATGAACCCACTATTATATAGTTTGGGATGACCAACTCATCTCCTACTTTTCAGCAAATGATAAATAACATCTTTAATGATGTGTACATTATATTAGTAATTTATTTAGATGATCTTCTTGTGTTTACCAAAGGAAAACCTAGGATAGAGTATGAGAAGGTATGTATAGTGATTTGTGCTCTTAAAGAATGGTGCTACTATCTAATCAGGCATACTCATTTTGAGATATGGACTGATTACAAGAACCTTGAGTTCTGGAAATGCCTGCAAGACTTATCTCAACACCAAGCCTGATGACATGCAACAATGCAAGAATATAATTTCTCTATTATTTACAAACCTGGGAGTGCTAATGAAAGGGCTAATGCACTCTTCCATCAACCTGATTGTGAAGATGCAACACCCAACCATAATACCAATATTACAGTACTCCCAGACAATTTATTTATCAATAATGTTTCACTTTCATCATCTTTTTACAAAAATTTACAAAAAGAATCAAAAAAGTTAAAAGAAGTAGATAGTTTTTCCTTTTTTGACACCATTTACAAAAACAACAAAAACAAAGTCTTTGTACCTGAATCATTATGTCTTGAACTTTTGGACTTATGTCACAATTCTCCCATTTCTGGACATTATGGACAAGATCAAACCATTAATTTGGTCCTTAGCACTTCACATGGCCTGGTATCTGTTAAGGCTGGGTCAACTTTGGTATAAACTCCAGAACTCTAGAGTTATATCTAAGGAAAGTGATGGAACTTCAGCTTCACTATATGTGATGTGCCCTTGTCAGAGTCCAGTGTCCCAGATTTACAGAGATGGTCAGAGATAGTTGAAGGATAACTAAGGGTTAGGGATAACCTGAAGTCAGTCAGAGGTTGGTTGAAGAGGAGTTGTTAAGATTCAGACAAAGGTCAACAGAAATAGAGGTGAATATAAGATGATATTTGAATTGAGATACAAGTCCTATTAGTATGACTTTATATATGAAGTAAAAACAGGAGACAGAATAGTAAAGTCTAGGATCCAAGGATTTTCAAGGGTAAGAGTATTTTTAAGGGAAGGAGTATTTTCTAGGATAAGTAATGAAATGGAGGAATATAGCTAAAGGGTTAGTGGGTTACTATGACAAAGTCAGGGAGGATGGAGATGATAGGATACAGGTAGATGAAAGTGAAGAGAGATTGGAAATACGCTATATAGGATATATTAGACAGAGAGAGAACTCCAGAGGTTTGGAGTTGTAATGTATATAAAATAGGTCTAGAGTTGGTGCATAGAGCACTGGAGCTGCTGGAGTTGGACTTGTACAAATTTCAAGATATGATAGTGTTATTTCTTATGTAAAAAATTATATCAATCACTGTTAAGTGTATATTCTCATGAAGGGTTCATCTAAAGCACCAGCAGGCAAACCTATTCTATTACCTATACCTACCAAACCTTGGACAGATTTATCAGTAGATTTGGTAACTGGTTTCCCAGCATCTCATTCTTTTGATGCCATTTGTGTCATTGTAGATCACTTCTTCAAAGAAGTGATCTTTGTATCTTGTTGTAAAACCATTTTTTCTAAGGACTTAGTCATTCTATTCTGAAACAATATTTGGTATATTCATGGACATTCCTCTACAATAGTTTCAAATAGAGGATTTCAATTCATCTCAGACTTCACTTCACAACATTGTACTTTACTACAGATTTCTTAGAAGCTGTCCACCACCTATCATCCCCAAACCAACAAACAAACAGAGCATATTAACCAAGATCTAGAACAATATCTCCATGTTTATATTAGGAAGAAGCAAGAGGCATGGGCAGATTAGATCAAAATAGCTCAATTCCATCACAACAACTCATTGTCTACAGCAACTGGGTCTATTCCTTTTGCTATCACCCAAAATTACTTCCCATGGATGGGATTTGAAGGAAATACATCTGAGGACTTTGGAAAAGTGCTAAAGAAATCCTATGTAGAGGAAAAGCAGGTGTTGAAAAATTCCCAGGAGGAAATGAAGAAGCAAGCAGATACCTGGCACTCAAATGCCCCAGATTATTCTACTGGTGATAAGGTGTGGTTATCAACTACTCACCTCAAATTACCATACATGGTGAAGAAGTTGACCCAAGAATAGATTGGATCCTATGAAATCACATGGATTTTACAAAACACTATCACTCTTTACTTTTCCAACTCCATTTGTATATAGTGTTTCAAAGTCCAGTTGCTGGACTGTAAAAAGACTAGCAATTGGACTATAGTTGCCAGTTGCACCAGTTGCCAACCAGTTGCAGTTGCAATTACCTAGATTTAGAGGACTTTGGACAACTGGTTAGGACTGGTTGCAACTAGTGTATAGCCACACTTATGTATATTACCATATTTGGTGAATATTGGTGAATTTTCCACATTTTTTGGGATTTATTTGAGCCATATATAACTAACATACACAATTATGATTTTCAAAAATCACATATGATGCGAAAACAGTCATATCTCAGCTGTTTATGGGTGGAATTACATGGTCATTGGCTCTAAATATAGCTAAGGATCCATTCTAACTCCAATATAGCCACTCCTAAGTGTGATTCCCATGGGATACAATATAGCAGACTAGTCTTGGTTGCAACCAGTTACAACCAGTCTAGTTGCCATGTAGGATGATTTAGGACCAGTTTTTTTGGTCCAGTTGCCAGTCCAAGGATTCTGAGAACTCACTTGGACTGGTTGCAGTCTGGTTGCCTTATTTGGGCATAAAAAACCGGACTGGACTGGACTTTTAAACACTAGTGACAGATGCAAAGTTTTTTAGGTGATGGAATATATGGATGAAAAAACCCTGGCAAGGGAGTGCAGACAAATATCCAACCAGGTGCTTTATGATGTGTGTTTTCCAGATAGTGAGATTCACAAGCTAGCATAGCAGGCAGCAAGGAACTGAGGAATAAGCTGAAAAGTAGTTAATACTCCAGATGTGTAGTTGATGAAAATGACAATGTGAGCAACATGTTCCTATCTTTGAGTGGCTGACACTAGCCTATGAAAGCTCTGGTGATGACAGGACTACTATTCATTGCAATGTGTTAGATAGGAATAGAGTAAAGGGAAAGTTCAACACATAATCATAATTTCCTCCCTTGGTTCATTTCATTAGCCACTTCTTGATGTGTTTTATGCCTGCCACCTCATTCCTACACAAAACACCTGTATGACAGGCAATGGTGACATGATCCTCTCATCCTTGATGTACTCCAGGCATCAAAATGAGTAACTGAAGGACGAGGACATTTGTATGAAAGAAATGAGCACAGAAGATGACAAGCTTTGTGATAATTATAAGAGGTGTCTTGGTCTCCTTCTATACTCACATTGAGATAGAACTCTAGTAGTTTGTTCCAAACAGCAGCCTGATTGTATTGCATTGTCCTTGCCTCCATTAATGGTTGCCAACTTCCCATAGTATTCCTATTTGATTCATTGCCTTATCAGATAATATGAGATGCAAGTGGACCAGAATAGAAGGCCAGAGAATGTTTGTCTCTTATTTTCAAGAAAAAGATCTCAGCCTTGGCCCATGTGCTGATGCTGTGTGGCCACATCTGTCTACCACCATAGTGCAACTGTTTCAAGGAAAGTCATGAAATATTGAGGATAGTCCATGAAGTGTGCATACCAGAGAGTTGGAAATGGTCATTGACAAAACATCTCTGCTCCCAGATAACTTGTAAATCATACTCAAGACATTGAGCACTGGATCCAGTAGCTAGATCTTCTTTGTCTTCTATGTTTTTCCTAGCTTTGTCACTCCCTGTCAACATGGGAGGTATTATAAGTGCTCTCAACAAGAAGAGAAAAACCAAACACAAAAAGGCTGATGTCCCTGGTGCTACAGATTGAAGGCTTTCTAAAGAATGGAGCAATTCAGAAATAGTACACAGATCAATCAGAAATAGCATAATCTTATGTGGTAAATTGTCAAGAAGAATGTAGTAGTAATGAGTGGAATTCAATTTGGCCTAACAGAACAGAATTCAATGTTGGTTAACAATCACCAAGCACAAATGGAAGATGAGAACATATGTTTACACCACCAACTTTCCTCAGATAACTGACTATTGCCCTAGATCCGTTCTTTGTCCCCTAGTCTGCCTTTGCATTGTTACTGCCAGCACTAGTATCCTCCACAATAATCCTCATGTAATCCTTATATTTCTTTCATCTTTTGGCAAGATATGCAGCCTGCCCAAAGAAACCTGCCTGATGACAAGCACATATTGCTGTGTTGAGATTGAACAGCAATTCTTGATTTGTTCCCTCCTTGAAAACAGCTTTGCCATCAAATGTGATGGTTCTAATGATTCTCCCTCACTACAAACGAATGTGTCCACTTTGGCAATGTTGCCCACCTTGATATAGGTGTTGAGAAGCAGGCTGATAAGCTTTGCATTCATGAGCCCATAAGCATGTAACTTTTATGGGTAAAGTAGTTAGATTAGCTGTCAGGAACTGTGTGTTGGTCAGTATATACCAAAGGTGCTAAAAAGGGTCAACTGTCAGGGCATACCTTGCATACAACATAGCTTCTCTGAATGCCATTGATGATTGGAAAATATTTCTCTATTGGGCCTTTATGGTTCCCTTTCTCATATATAGTGACTCCAAAAACCCTTTCCATACTAACCCAGAATGTGGTGCGTGAAGTGCACCACCAAACAGCGTGGGAATTATGCTTAGCATTGGTGGAGTTATAAATAGTACATACTCTCGGCTATAATATTGCCCCCTAGGTCATGTGATTTGGTCCACATGCCAGAGAAATATGATCAATTCAAAACAGCAATACCATAAAAAGGGTTTTTTCACTTTTGAAATAACAAGGGTATTTGGATATTATCAGTACTTGGTATAGCCTCCTTTTGCTCTAAGCACTGCCTGAACCCTTCTAAGCATGCTTTCAATCAATTTCTGACACTCCTCAACTGGTATCCTATCCCACTCCACTTGAACCCTTTTCCACAATTCATGAATCCCATTGGGGGGGTTTTCATGCACTACAAGCCTCCTCTTGAGACAACCCCAGAGGTGTTCAATAGGGTTTAGATCAGGAGACTGTGCAGGCCAAACCATAGTGCTGAATTCTTGCTCCTCTAGCCAGTTCTTGACCTTCCTGCAGGTATGCTTGGAGTCATTGTCCTGCTGAAAGATGGTGTCAGGAGAATTGAGACTATAATACTCCAGGGTTTGCTGGAGCTTATCCTTCAAAATCTGAAGGTAGAGGTCCCCATCCATCCTACCATCAATCTTGGTAGCAAATCCAATGCCCTCTCAAATCATACAGTCCCATATCATTAGAGAATCTCTTCCAAACTTGAGGATTCCATCCACCAACCTATCACTAAGCTCCTTACCTGCCCTTTTTCATGTCCATTTGCACCCATCTGATCCTAGGCGATTGATTTTACTCTCATCAGACTATATTACCCTCTTCCAGTCCTCTAGAGTCCAATCCTTGTAGGCATAGGCAAAGTCCAAACGAGCTTTGCAATACCTAGGAGAGAGAAGGGGGCATTTGGACTTCACCACAGCCTTCATACCAGCTTTCTTCAAGTGAAGGTGAACAGTATTGGCAGAGAGGGGTTGGTTGATGATGGTGGTAAGGGCTTTGGTCACTTGAACAGCATTTTCAGCTTTGTCAGAGGTGATAAGATGTTGGGCATGTTAAATGTTGATAGGGGAAAGCTTGGAAGGACAACTCCCAACAGCTTTGGGAAGGGCAGAATGCTCTTTGGAGCAAAGTTTGAATATAGCAGAAGGGCTAACACCAGTTTGCTTGGCAATAGCTTCACCAGAGCAGCCAGTATCAAGCAATGAAAGGATAGAGCTTTGTTGAGCAAGAGAGAGGGATCTGACCATAATGGTAGTTGAGAATCAAGAAGTGTGTGAACTTTTTTAAACTCAGACATACTATTTACATGTATATCTTTGTTTGTACTAACAAACAATGGCAAATATTCCATGATTTGACTAAGATCCTAGTTATCAATTCAAAAGTGAAAAAACCCTTTCCATGGTATTGCTGTTTTGAATTGATCATATCTCTCTGGCATGTGGACCAGATCACATGACCTAGGGGGAAATATTGTAGCCAAGAGTATGTACTATTTATAACTCCACCAATGCTAAGCATAATTCCCATGCTGTTTGGTGGTGTGCTTTGCGCACCACATTCTGGGTTAGTATGGAAAGGGTTTTTGGAGTCACTGTACTAAAGCTAAGGAATTGTCCTGCACTAGGCCCTCTGTGGGTTATCTGTGGAGAGAACTCCTGAATGGGGTAAGAAAGTCTCTTTAAGAGAGAACTCCTCTGTGAGATCAAATCTCTAGAGATAAAAATCTGCTTTTTGTGGCCTAAAAGGCTCTCCTTATATAGATATTTACAGTGGCTGTGCTAGGCTGTGCTAGCTTACAAATCGCTTACAAATGCCAAGAGAATGCTAAGTAATTAGCTGTCAATTGCCAAAAAGATTACAGATGGCTTATTTTGATTGGATGAGCTCTGACTTGTTATAATATGAACATTTTCAAACATTTCAGACTTGTATCGTTTCCCTTTTCCAGTCACGTGATCTGTGCATGTGACCGTGGTAACCCTCACATGACCAGGTCTAGAACCAATAACGTCATACCACAAGGTGACTGCACCCTTTTAATTTCCGCTCTTCTTACACAGTCCCTTTCATTTCCATTATCTCGATCCCATGGTCGTGAGACCACTTAGTCTATTTATGGTACTTCATCCCATGCATAGCATGGTCTGTGTGCGCGCTTGTAACATATATAAAGTAGCACTCTGCGACTGGAATCCCCAGTCTAATTCACTTTGTTCACCACAATAGTCATTGCCTTGGTCTTCTAGCCATTGTAGACTGTGTTGTTTGGAAAGGACCCCCATACCCTCTTCACTGAGCCAGGAATTGTGTATCCTGCAAGCATAGTCCGAGCCTTGTGGAAGTGATCAGACGCTTCGGCGGTAGTTTATAACACATGGATTAGACTGCATACACAACACTTGGGTCCCAGAGCTAAGGGAACAAGAGGCATTACCACTTGACAGTAACGAGACCAACACTTGCTCCACATTGTTTGTATATGGTCGTCTGCCATCATAAATATGGATAACGTTGCTGTCGGGCATAGAGCACTAGCCCCTGTTGTCAGTTGAGTGCCTAACTGTCTGTAGTGGTACTATGCCGGTGTACCCAGGTTCGCGTGATCATCTGTGACGTCAAATCTAACATGGATAGTATTTCCGTACACCATAGCCAGGTGGATCCAGTCTTCCCCACGCCTCTTTTCTCTATGTACTTTTCGTTTTGAATTTCAGTATAGGTCGCTGCAGCCACCTTCATTGTTGTATTCGGAGAAGACGCTATTACCTCCATTCCAAGAAGTATTTCCTTAGGCAGCAAGTTTGTAGGTTGTCCAGAGTGTGGTTGGAATAGTCCACATAGTAAGCAGCTGAAAGAAGACGTTTTCAAGATTCCTTTCCGATCCTGCACCCACAAGGTCTATTGGCCTTCTCACGATAAACAAAGAACCGAACGCCACTCTTTCTCCTTCGAGTGGTACGGTGATGAACACTTCCGCTCCTATCTCTGCCCCACCCATTACTTGAAATCCATTATCAAATATGTCAAACTTGGTGGACTTAGATGATCTCGTCGCAAGGCTGTCTGCCCTAAACGTAAACCAAGAAAAGAACAATGTGACTAAGAAGATCACTGACCCTGACAAATGGGATGGCGATCGATCCACCTTCCGTCTCTGGTGGGTCAAGTTGCATCTCTGGGTAGGTGCCCAAACGTGGAAGTCAGACAAGCTGAGATGCATCGCTGTCCTTTCATGGTTCGAAAAGAAGGCAGATGGCTTCACCCAACTTATGTTGGAGAAGTACCTAGACGATGAGGAAACCGAGGTCAAGAATGGCCAAGATGTCATTATCAGCACAAAAGGGGATTCAGCTTGGCCAAGTTGGTCCAAGCTCCAAAAGAAGATAAAAGATTATTTCCGGATTGACGTACTCGCCCACAAGTCTCTTCAGGAGTTAGAAGGTCTCCACCAAAATGGCCACCCCATCGACCTCTTCCTTCAACGCTTTGAGGTGCTTCAAAACGAGGCAAATATCGAGGACTACCACGCAATTATGCTCCTTAAAAAGGCGGTTGACTACCGCATCTATGAATGGGTTCAAATGAACCACCCGGGATTAGAGTTTAGCGTCGACGAGCTCAAGGAAAATTACCAAGCCGTCAGAAGGGCATATGAACAAATGGCGATAGAGTGTGGTCCCCCCTCTAACTCCTGATTCATTCCATGGTTTCAGGGCTGTTATCAATATCTGCCACCTTCTCAGCCTCCCCCCCCTCAATGTCCACAATTTATGGTGGTAGGAACTCAGCCGGGCCGTGGTGCCCCCATGAAGATAAGCATGCAGCAAGCTGCACCAACAAGGCCTGACACAAGAACTTGTTTTTTGTGTAATCTCCCTGGGCATATTAAACCCGATTGCCCAAAGAACCCCTATCGTCGTTCTCCACGTCCTCCCCAATAGCGTCAACAGGTTGTCTGGGATTACGACCAGGGAGCTTACATCCCAGTCTCTGAGTATTCTCAGGCACAAGTGACACAACAAGTCATCTTCTGTCCCCTCCCCATTCTCCCGGTTATGGCACCGGTAGTAGCAACGGCCGCACAGCATTTCATCTCGGAAGAAGCAGAAGCCTATTACCGAGATAAATTTGAAGTTAAAGCCAAGCAGCACGCGGCCGAGGCTTCAAAAGGACACAGCACGTAGGAGTAGAGGGTTTCTCCGTGCACAGACCTATTTCATCATCATCTTTTTCTTTTACGTCTTGTTCTGATTCTGATTTCCCTATTTCTGATTTGTCATCTGTATTACGTAGTTTGTCTATTCATTCCATGAGAGCGTCTCAGTTGAGTATGGCACCGGAATTAAATAATAGTGTACTTAATTCTTTCCAAAAACAACAAAAAATTAGTTCTATTTATAAACCCCTCTCGTGTGTCATGACTTCCCAGCATCATGCAACGACATTGTTATTCAGCGGAGAGTTCTCGCTTGAGACTGTCATATGTTGCCAGCAGGATGGTCAATGGGAATATCACCGGTTTAAAGCTCTCTTGGACTCTAGTGCTACCCATACGTTCATTGATCAGGACTACGTTATTTGTCACAGCATTCCATTCTTTACCCTCGATAACCCAATTAAGATACATAACGCTGATGGATCAGAAGGCACTATTGGCCAAATCCAGCATGCGGTAACCCTGATCGTGGAAATCGCTGGACATTTCAAAACCATAGATGCTTATATA
>JBBPQZ010000210.1:0-20594 GCA_038092795.1 Boletus rubissimus
CCGCTCGTAACTCCGGTAGCTCCAAGGACTCCAAGGAGTCTAAAGGCAAGGCTGCCTCCACTTCTTCTACCCCCCCGAAACCCGACCTCTCCTCCAAACTCGGCAAGGACAGCAAGCTAACCGCTGCTGAACGAAAACGCCGTTTTGATGAGAAGCTCTGTATGTTCTGTGGACACACAGGACACATGGCCAAGGACTGCCCGAGATCTATGTCTCGTGCATCGAAAGGCCGTGCCGCTACCACTACTCCAGAAACCAAACCGGAGACCTCTTCTGAGGCAAAAAAATAGTCTCCAACCTCCGTAACTCCACACGGGAAGGAGGTCACGGTGATTCCGACCGTGCACCAAAGGAGATTCGTCTCAATGTGTCCACTCTCTCAGATCCCAAGTCGCTCATGCCATCAGTTTCTCTCGCTTCCTACCCCATTCCTCCTTTCCCCACACTCGTAGATTCTGGTTCCTCAGATTGTTTCATCAATACTGCGTTTGTGAATAAACATAGTCTTTCCACCTACCCCGTGCCTCTGCTTCAGCTCCGGTTATTCGACGGAACCACGAACAGCACCATAACTCGAGCCATCAACCTCTCCGTCCGTTTTCAAACTGGTGATATCACTCCGACGACGCTATATGTCACTCCGCTGGATTCTTCTTGTTCTCTTGTTCTAGGACACAACTGGCTCACCCACCACAATCCGTTGATTGATTGGGTTTCAAGCAGTATCTCTTTCTGTGCACCCGAGCAGAGTTTGCCAGTACACCCGAGCTCCCCTCCGCAGCCTCCGGCTGACCCAACTCCATCCGATCTACCCAGTTTCTCTGATTGCAAAGCCCCTCCGATCACAATTATCAGTGCCCCTGCGTTTGCACTGGCCTGTTGCCTTGAGGGTTCTATGCAGTTCAGTATGCAGATCCGCCCTAAGGAGAGTGACCTCTGCTCCGCCTCCGTCACCTCCGAACCTCCTATCGACCTCGCCAGCGTTCCTTCGGAGTACCATGACTTCGCCGATGTTTTTAGCAAAAGCAAAGCCGATACACTCGCTCCGCATTGTGAACATGACTTGAAGATCAACTTGGAGGAAGGCACATCACCTCCCATCAGCACTACATACTCCCTTTCTCCTTCCGAACTCGAGTCCCTCCGCGCGTTCCTCGATGAGCACCTTGCAATGGGGTTCATTCGACCTTCCTCTTCCCCTCACGCTGCTCCGGTTCTCTTCATCCACAAAAAGGACAGTTCCCTCCGCCTCTGCGTTGACTTCCGAGGACTTAACAAAATCACAAAGAAAGACCGCTACCCCCTTCCCCGTATCTCTGACCTCCTAGACGCTCCGAGCCGCGCCAAGATCTACACCAAGATCGACCTCCGGCATGCCTATCACCTAGTCCGCATTACGGAGGGAGACGAATGGAAGACGACCTTTCAGACACGCTATGGCTCGTATGAGTGGCTTGTAATGCCATTCGGTCTTACCAATGCCCCTGTGGCATTTCAGCAGTTTGTTAACACGGTCTTCACTGATCTTTTGGACGTTTGCGTTATAGTCTACCTGGACGACATCCTCATCTACTCCGCGGACCCCGCCTCTCACAAAGAACAGGTCCGGGAGGTCCTCTGGAGACTCCACAAACACAGCCTCTATGCAAAACCTGAGAAGTGCAAGTGGTCCACTGATACTACTGAGTATCTCGGTTATTTCCTTTCGCCCTCTGGTCTCACTATGTCTTCGGACAAGATTAAGACAATATAGGAATGGCCGGAGCCTTGGAAGGTCAAGGACATTCAATCATTCCTCGGTTTCGCCAACTTCTACCGTCGCTTTATAGTGAATTACTCCAACATCGTTGTTCCTTTGACTCGCCTTACTCACAAAGGTACTCCGTGGTCTTTTAGTGATGATTGCCGCTCCGCCTTCCACGCCTTGAAAGATGCATTCACCTCCGCTCCTATCCTCACCCATTGGATTCCTGATGCTCCGATGGTTGTAGAAACAGATGCCTCCGGCTACGCTATTGCCGGTATCCTCTCCATCCACTGTCCGGATGAGGAATTCCGGCCCGTCGCTTTCTACTTCCGTACACTTTCAGCTCCGGAGCTCAACTACGACACCCACGATAAGGAGCTCCTCGCCATTCATGAGTCCTTCCGGACTTGGCGTCACTACTTGGAAGGCTCCGGTTCCCCCACCAACCACAAGAACCTGGAGTACTTCGCTACTACCAAACTCCTGACTCGCCGGCAGGCCCGGTGGTCGGAGTTCCTTTCCCAGTTCCACATGGTCGTCCGTTTTCGCCCTGGACGCCTTGGCGCAAAGCCTGATGCCCTCACTAGACGCTGGGACGTCTATCCCAAAGAGGGGGATAAGGACTATGCTCGCGTCAATCCCCATAATTTCCGCCCCATTTTCACCCAAGAACAGCTCGCTGCGTCCCTACGAGCTACCATCCTCGCTGCTCCGGTCCTCCAGGCAAGCACCCTCTATGACGTCGAGCAGCTTCACAGTGACATTCTCTCTGCCCTTCCCTCCGACTCTCTCGCCGAACTCCACATGTCCACCCCTGAACCTCCTGACTCTCATTGGTCAGTCGACTCCGACAGTTTCCTCCGTTTGGATAACCGCATCTATGTCCCTGATACTAACAACCTCCGACTCCGCGTCCTCCGATGCAAACACAATCATCCCCTCTCCGGACATTTCGGCCAGAACCGGACGTTGGAATTGATTCGCTGCGAATACACTTGGCCAGGTATCAGGACGTTTGTTAAGGACTACGTCTCCTCCTGCACCTCCTGTGCCCGCGCGAAGGTTCCCTGGCACCGCCCTTACGGGCTCCTGAAGCAGCTCCCCATCCTCAAGAAGCCATGGAACTCTATCTCCATGGACTTCATCAAACAACTCCCCGAGTCCTCTGGGTTCATGGTGATACTCGTGGTCGTAGACTGTCTCTCCAAACAATGCATCTTCATTCCCACTCACGACACGATCACGTCCCCGGAGCTTGCCAAACTCTTCCTCCTCCATGTCTTTTTGAAGCACGGAGTTCCCTCCCACATCACCTCCGATTGAGGAACCGAGTTCGTCTCTCACTTCTTCTGTTCCTTAGGAAAAGCTCTGGATATCTGACTCCACTTCACCTCCGGTTATCACCTGGAAGGAGATGGTCAAACGGAGCAGATGAACCAGACTCTTGAGCAGTACCTTCGCATCTATTGTAACTACCAGCAGGATAACTGGTCCGAACTCCTGCCCCTTGCGGAGTTCTCCTACAACAATGCCCCTAGCACTACCACCGGTGTTTCTCTGTTCTTCACCAACAAAGGCTATCACCCCAACATCTCCGTCTATCCGGAACGAGATCTCACCTCCGCTCGCGCTTGAGAATACTCTGTCGACCTCGATACCCTTCATCAGTTCCTCCGTGAAGAAATGGCCCATGCCCAACAGCGTTACCAAGGACCCATGGATGCCAAGCGAACTCCGGCACTGGACTTCAAAGTCGGTGACCAGGTTTTCGTGAAAGCTAAGTACTTCCACTCCACTAGACCTTCGAAGAAACTCTCTGAGAAGAACTTGGGACTGTACACCATTATTGCTCAGGCAGGGACCCACTCCTTCACACTCCAACTCCCCAACTCTATGAAGTCCGTTCACCCCGTTTTTCACGTTTCGCAACTAGAACCCTCCGTACCCAACGTCATTCCCAACTGGGTACAATCTCCTCCACCTCTGGTCGAAGTGGATGGAGAACCGGAGTTCGAGATCTCCAAGATCCTCGACTCCAAAATAGACCGACGAAGAAAACACTGCAAACTGCTCTACCTCGTGTGGTGGTCCAGTTACGAAGGTACTGACGAAGAAACCTCCTGGCTGCTAGCCACGGAGCTCAGACATGCTTCCGAACTCGTTAACGACTTCCACTCCCGTTATCTAGACAAGCCCGGGCCTCACTCCGCATGACCAGACAAAAGGTTGCATTTCTATTTTACAACAAAACGCTATTTACCCCCTACACCTCCTCTTCTACCTCCACATCATCGTCCTCCTCCTCCTCTTCCACCTCCATCGCCGTGTCTTCCTCCGCCATCTCCCGGATGGCCTTGGCCGTTGCCTCTCCTACCTCCGCCCTCAACTCCGTCACCTCCTCCACTATCTCCTTCGTCACCTCACTCTCCTCTTCATCCCCCAATTCCTCCGACTCCGACTCCGACGGCTCCCTCTCCCCGTATACCTCCGTCATCTTGAGGTCAATCAGGCGCGCCATGAAGGTGCCCTGGTCCTCCAGTTGCTTGGCTTGCGCCTGCACTGCGTCCCGGAGCTCCCTCACAGCGGCCGTCATTGCCTGCCCCACCTGCGTCCACACCCTCAACGCCTCTGCAAAGTCCACCTCATACGAGGACCCCATGGCAGCGCTCGACCCCTCCTCCAACTTGTCCATCCGCCTCTTCTTCTTCGCCAGCTGAGCGGCCCCCTCCGCAGCCCTCTTCTTCCTTTGTGCCGGCTTCTCCGCCTCCTCTGTCCCCGGCCGGACGCACTTCGCCTTCACCCTCCGGCACTCCTCACACGACGTCACCTTCCCCGCTCCCTGGACGCACTCGAGGTCCTTGGCAATGCATCAGGTGCACGCCTCCACCTCTGACACCTCCCTTGCCTTCCCCTTGCTAGTCCCGGCGCGTTGCTGCTGCTTGCACACCTCCTCGGCCTTGGCTCCGTCAGCTCCGTCAGCCCCGACAAGGTTGACTCACCCTTTTCTTGGCCGCTGCTTCGGCCGCCTTGTGCCTCGTTTCCTCACGCGCTTTCTCCTCCTCCGCTTTCTTTCTCTCCTCCTCCGCCTTCCACCTCGCCTCCTCCTCCTTCTTCGCCTTCAATCGTCGCCTCCATTCGGCGAACTTCGCTGTGCAAAGGTTGTCGTCGTCATCGTTGTTCTCCACCAGGCGGGTGTCGGACCATTTGCTGATGTCTTCTTTTTTGGACATGGTGGTGGTTTGGGATAGAGAGGTACCGGTAGGATCGAGTTAGTTTTTATAGACTTTCACCTCTGACCTACAAATTTTCGGACTCCGATTTTTCGTAACTCTGCATTGTCACTAATAGGCCTTCAGGGGTTCAGGCCTAAGAGGGGGATACTGTCATATCCCAAAATTCGTACAAGTCCAACTCCGGCAACTCCGGTGCTCTACGTGCCAACTCCAGATCTATTTCGTCTATATCGCAACTCCGGACCTCCGGAGTTGTCTCTCCACCTCATATATCCTGTATAGTGTATTTCCAATCCCTTTTCACTTCCGTCTACCCTGTACCCTGTCATCTCCGTCTTCCCTGACTTTGTCGTAGTAACCCGCTGACCCTTTCAGCTACATTCCTCCATCTCGTTACTTACCCTAGAAAATACTCTTCCCCTCGAAAATACTTGTACCCTTGAAAATACTCAGACCCCTAGACTTTACTACTTCATATATAAAGTCGTACCAATAGGGCTTGTACTCGAGTTTGAATATCATCTTAAACTCACCTCCACCTCCGTTGACTTCTGTCTGAGTCTTGACGACTCTTCTCTGACCTTTCTCTGATCGACTTTGGGTTGTCCCCAACCCTTGGTCAACCTCCAACTCACCTCCGACCATCTCTGCAAATCCAGGACACCGGACTCTGACAAGGGCGCACCACATACGGTGAAACTGAAGTCCCATTCCCTTCCCTCGGACATAACTCCAGAGTTCCGGAGTTTGTACCGGAGTTGACCCGGTCTTAACATTCTCTCTTCATTAATACTATTGATGCAGCTTTCCATGAACAGATCAAAGAATCCTCTGAGTCCGACACCCTGGTTTGCCAGGCCCTACAATCCATGAACAAGGAAATTCTGCCTGTATTCCGCTCCCACCTTGCTGACTGGCAACTCGACACTGTTATAATACGAACATTTTCAAAACTTTTCGAACTTGTCTTCTTTTCTTTTCCAGTCACATGATCTGTGCACGTGACCATGGTAACCCTCACATGACCAGGTCTAGAACTAATGACGTCATAACATGAGGTGACCTCGCCCTTTTAATTTCCACTCTTCTCACACAGCCCCTTTAATTTCCGTTATCTCTCTCTCACGATCATGAGACCACTTAGTCTATTTATGGTAACCCATCTCACACATAGCATGGTCTGTGCGCGAGCCTGTAACATATATAAAGTAGCACTCTGCGACTGGTATCCCCAGTCTAATCCATTTTGTTCACCACTATAGTTATTGCCTTGGTCTTCTGGCCATTGTAGACTGTGTTGAGCGGAGAAGACCCATATACCCTCATCCTTGAGCCAAGAGTCGTGTACCTTGCAAGCATTGTCCAAGCCTTGTGAAGTGACTAGACGTTTAACCACGATAAGTCATAACAGACGCTGGTGTTCTTACCTATCAGGGACGCATCTACATCCCCACCAATGACTCCCTTCATCATTCCATTTTACAACGTTGTTATAACCATGAGACTGCCGGTCACCCCAGCTTCCTCAAAACCCGTCAGCTTGTTGCCACCGAATTTTGGTGGCCTGGCCTCGCTGCCTATGTCTGCCACTATGTTGAAGGCTGCGCCACCTGTCAACAGGTGAAATCAAACACTCATTCCTCCATTCCTCCCCTCACTCCAATCAAATCTTCTGCATCTCGCCCATTCCAGCAGATCTCCTGCAATCTGATCACTGACCTCCTGGTCTCCTCCTCTGGCTTTGACTCACTCTTGGTCGTGGTCAACCACGGGCTTACAAAGGGGGTAATTTTATGCCCTACCAAGAAATCCATCACCGCCGAAGGCATCACCACCCTTTTCTTCCACAAAGTCTTCCTTCGCTTCGGCCTTTACGACAAAATCATCTCCGACCGAGGATCCCAGTTTGCAAGTTCGTTCGCCTGCGAGCTGGGGAGACTCCTATGATATGACCTGTCCCTTTCTACAGCATATCACCCACAGACCGACAGAGAAATCAAATGTGTAAACCAAGAGATTGAAACCTACCTCTGCATCTATTGTGGGTCCAACCCAGGGTCCTGGGCTGACTCAATTTCCCACACTGAATTTGCTCACAATCATAATCCCCATTCAGTAACTGGCAAATCCCCTTTCTTCTTAATGATGGAATATGAATCCCATGCCCTGCCACTGATCATTGCCAATTCAGATCTCCCTGCAGTGGAAGAACGACTAAAGACTCTTTCAGCAGCTCAAGACGAGGCCCTGGCCTCTCATGAGCTGGCATGTCAAACCATGTCTGCTTGAACCTGATGACATTTCAAACCTTTCGCCCTAGGAGATAGGGTATGGCTCGAGGCCCATAACCTGAAACACTCTGTTGCAAATCCCAAGTTTGCCTCCAAATGAGAGGGTCCCTTTTCCATCACCAAAGTATTGTCCCCGATCACTTACCAACTGCACCTTCTCAAGGCCTGGAAGATCCACCTGGTATTCCATGCATTCCTCCTCTCGCCATATCATGAGAATGACACCCATGGGGCTAACTACCCTGTGCCTCCTTCAGATTTAATAGATGGTGAAGAAGAATATGAAATAGAAAAGATCATCAAACATAGAGGATCAAAAGGACGGTGCTCCTTCTTGATCTGATGGAAAGGGTATATAACCGAAGAAAACTCCTGGGTCCCAAAGCAACACTTGACAAATACAGACTCCGCCCTCAAAGAGTATAAAGCCCTGTTCTCCTCCGTCTTCTCCTCATCCCAGAACTAACATGGCCATTGAATTCACCCCTACCACAGACATTCCCCACTTGACTCTTACTATCTCATAGATCTATGAATGGTACCAAGTACCTCCCAGCTACACCTCGCCTCTCACCATCCTGTCCCCACCTCACGACAACCAAACCTTATTCCCTGAAGATCATGATGTGTCATCTCCTCCAGTTCCTTCTTCTCCTTCTTTCAAACATTCTTCCCCACTTGTTCCCTACAATAGTCTTACTGTCCCTAACGCTGCTGCACAACGCCCTCCTACTCCTCCTGTGGAGCATGCAGACAGCCCTGAACATGATACTAAACAAGCCCCTCTATCTGTAGATGTCCTGACCACCACATACTGTCTCAGCAATGAACCCCCTACCATCTTTGAGATCTGTGAGCTCACTGAGTTCATCACTGACCCTGGTCTCGTGACCACCCTAGACTGTTACCTCAATTCTGCATCCCCCCTCTATGCGCTTTATAGTGCATACCTTGCGAACCTAAATATCATTGCCTTTGCCCATGCTCCTATGGCCGACGCTAACCGGTCATACGTTGCCCAATTTATCTACCAAGATGCCATGCAAGTACAATCCTGCCTCCTCGTTGCCCTTCATCAATTGGGCATGCTCACCCTCTTAAGAGACATGCAATGATACCTCCTTGCCATGGCCACCCAGACTTGTCCCCTCACCAGGGAACTATACGAAGCATTGGCCATTGAACACTGTTGTACACAAGAATGTACGATCCCAACAGTCTCCTTAGCCGAGGTCAAAAGACCTCCCCCAGTAGAACCCACCACAGTCCCACGAGCCACCTTGGCTCTGACCACACCAACCACCATTTCCGCCTCCTCAACTCCTCTCAATTCTAATGAGGATTGCCTCATGCAACACATCAAAAGTGCATGGACCGGCGCCGACAGTCATCTCCCACTCCCGGACTCACACCCCCACACTGGGGAGCATTGTTATTCTTGTGGCCGGATTGGCCATTTCCAGTGCAACTATTTGGTGCATCAGTGCACCACCTGTCTCCGATGGGCCTCCAGACACATCCTCACCCAATGCCCCCTCCGTCGCCGCACCCCATCTCCTCCACCTCGTCGTGTCCCGCCTCCTAGGCAACAGTCATCCTCGTCTTTGTCCACCCCATCGTCCACATCCTCATCCTCGTCCGGACAACGACACTTCTGTCAAGGAGCCAATTCCTTTCGCAGACAAGGCACCCCTCCTACCCCTTGCAGTGTCCTCCCTATCCTCCGACACTTCCCACGTTGCCGCTCTCCATCCCCCCTCATTGATCGAAACTACTCCGACGAGGAAGACTGCATCGATGATACCGGTTATGGTAACATCACTGGCTCCCCAGTTGGTGGCCCTGTTCTCTACTAGATCACTCATGGTCGAGCTGCTGTGTGCTCTCATGTCTGAATTGTCCCTGTCTATGCTGTGGTCTTGACTCTACAAAGGGGGTAATGTTACAACTTTTTCTTTTCTTTGTACTTCTCTTTCACCTTTGCTCCATCCATGTACTACCTTCTGTCCTAGGCCCTCTGATATGTCATATCCTAGAACATCCACTGGACTTCATTTCTTTTCTTCACCTCAAGCTTCTATGACTCCCTCTGTACCCATGGCGCTTCCTCTTGCCTTATTTGTCTCATTGATTCTCCCATGATACGATGGCCGCATGTTCTGACTTTCATCATTACGCATCCTTCCTTTTCGGGCTTCCTTCCATTCCGTTATGCGTCTTCCTTTTGATCTGTAATGCATAACCCTTTCTTTTGTAGTCCTCCTCGCATTTCTTACTACGGTTTGTGTGCGAGGAGACTCAGTATATAATCGACTCGAGTACAGCTATGATCGCTAGTTTAGACCTCCTTCGAGCTACCTTGTATCTTGTTGCCTAGCAATCTACTTGCTTCTCTCGTCTTACTTGCTCCTCGGTTAGGAAACCCCTAGACCGATCCTTGGTCAACTTACCTCTCAGATCATCAACACCTTCAAGGAATCCCCTTGATCACCACCATTGGAGGAATCCCTACAATAGAAGTACTGCGTTGTCACTCTTCAAGCGACTCCTTGATCAACTCGCCTTTTGCTTGTTGATACCCTCAAGGAATCCCCTTAAATACCACCGCCGGAGGAATCCCCATGTCGGAAGTACTGCGTCGTTGCTCCCCAAAGCGACTCCTTGTTATCGAAGGCCCCTTGTGATTACTCCTACCTTGGATAGTTGTAACAGAATGATTGCTTCTGTGGAGAAAAGTTGCTCAAAAGCCCTGGAGTACTCTATTGGTCAGCAGGTCTGGCTATCTACAAATAAACTAAAGCTTCCTTACATGGCAAAAAAATTAACCCAAAAATGGATTGGACCCTATGCTATCACTGTGGTCCTTCCTAATGCCATTATGCTCAAACTACCTAATGCTGTCCACATTCATCCCATGGTCAATATCTCTTATATAAAACCTTATTGGAAAACTTTACCTGAACAGCCCAAAGTCCAACCTGAAGTGATTGAGGTAGACCAGGAAGGAGAAGAGCAATTTGAAGTGGATTATATCACCTCATCACACCTAAAAATAGAAAGCTCAAATATCTGATACATTGGAAAGGATACAATGAAACAGATCATATTTGGGAATCATTGGACATTATCAATACTGCCCCTCTGGCAGTTGCCAATTTCCATAAATCAAATTCTTCTGCTTCCCATAAACTCCACAAACTCACAGCTTTTTCCTTTGCCTCTCTCTTTTCTCCTTACAAGAACTTTACAGTCACCAAACCAACCATGACTTGCCTAGAATTCAAGTCTTAAAAAGGGGGTAGTGTTATAATATGAACATTTTCAAAACATTTTTGAACTTAACACTTTTCTCTTTCCAGTCACATGATCTGTGCACATGACTGTGGTAACCATCACCTGACTAGGTCTAGAACTAATGACATCATATCTCATGGTAACCATGCCCTTTTAATTTCCGTTTTTCTCACATAGCTCCTTTAATCTCTGTTATCTCTTTCTTACTGTTGCTTCTTTCATTAGTCTATTTATGGTAAAATCTCTTATGCATAGCATGGTCTGTGTGTGTGCCTGTAACATATATAAAGTAGACACTTTGTGACTGGAATCCCCAGTCTAATCCACTTGTTTACCTCACTAGTCATTGCCTTGGTCTTCTGGCCATTGTAGACTGAATTAAATGGAGAAGACCCCCACCCTCTTCTTTATCATTAAGCCAACAGTCATGTATGCTGTGAAGTTGTCCTGAGCCTTATGGTCTTGTTTTAGTTATTTGTGATTAGATCATAACATAAGTCATCTGAACTCATTCCTTCATCACACAATGCCATACAATTATATATTTCCTCTTTTATTTATATACTTCAATCAGTGGCCTAGTATCCAGACTCTCTGATCCTTTTAATTCCATGAGCTAAGATATATATTGACTAATGATAATATACCTGATCTTCTCTGAACATTTTTAAACCAGCACAATCCATTCAAATACTGAATTAAGAGGTTATTATTAAGAGTATATAAATAGGTATAATGACCACACTTTATTGTTACTTCCAAACCCTAGCCTAGGGTTCACTCTACGATCTTAGCTAGCCCCTTAGCTAACCCTTGCCATCTTCATTCGTCCTAGCTAGACCTTGGCAACCCTTAGCTAACCTTTTGCCTGCCAAGTTCCTATTTATTGAGACTGTTAAAACCGTGCTGATGATCTCTGGGTGTAACTCTGGAACTCTGGAGTTGGTAGGGATAAGGACATTGGCTTCACCGTATGTGATGTGCCCTTGCTGTCGATCGGGTCCTTGTATTTCGGAGCAGAGGTTCAGAGGTGATTCAGAGGGGAACAATAAAGTCAAAGGTGATCAATATGGATTGGAGGTGAACAGAGGGTTTATAGTGGAAGTCAAAAGTCGGTATTTAAGTTGGTAGTTTGAGTCGATAATCTAATTGAAGTACAAAGCTAGGTACGGGGGTTTATATATGGAGGTAAAATGGGAGACAGAGTACTAAAGTCCAGGGGTCCGAGTATTTTCGGGAGTACAAGTATTTTCGAGGGGATAACAAAAAAGGAGAATGGGTAACTAAGGGGAGATGGAGATGAAAGGTCAGGGAGGACAGAGGTACAGAATGCAGGAATGACGGAGGTACAAGATGCAGGGATGACAGAGGTACATGAGTATTGGAAATAAGTATTACAGGATAAATGAAAAGAGAGGTAACTCCGGAGGTCCAGAGTTGTGATATACATGAAAAGAGGCCGGAGTTGGCACATAGTGCACCAGAGGTGTCGGAGGTGTCGGAGGTGGACTCATGGAATTATGGGATATGACAGAGACCCCTAAGTGTGTAGCCACTGTGCGCTCTGCTTATGTCTCTAGTATTGTATCTTATCTCGGCCAGTGCCGATATCGACCCAGTCTGTATCTTATCAGTAGTGCCTCCGGCTATTGTTCCACTCCGTCATCGGCCTCTCTTGTGGCCTCTCCTCTAGCCGACATCACCTTCGGATCAAGGCTCGTTTCCCCTCAACCCACACCTTGTTTCTTTATCTATGACCTCATCTGTATTTAACTCTTAACCATGCATATCCCAGACCCTGGTGATATCATGCCCTAGACCACAACTCTAGGTCATATATGTAATACCCTTTATCTGCATTCATAACCCTTTACCTGTTACCCTCTACCCCTATGGTCCGTGCATAGTTAGTAGTAGTATATAAGTAGGGTAGTATCAATGTATTTATCCTTATGTTTGGAATTCCTATATTATTGTCCATTTCCTTTGAGGCTTAAGGCCACTGGATCCGTGGGTCATTGGGCTTTGGCATTAGAGATCTTTAGGATCTTTCAATAGGAAAGGAAATATATAATTATATAGCATTGTGTGATGAAGGAATGAGTTCAGATGACTTATATACTCAATGGTAGAATAGTATATGACATCCAGAAGAAGTTTGGTGCCAAGGAATCCATTATTAGCCTTTCAGTGACTAGTACAATCAATGCTATCTTTTGTCCAAAAGAGTGCTATTTAGGGTGGACAGCCACCAAAGCACTTGATCATGTCAGAATCATACTCAACACTATTCCTACTCATAGTTGAGTTGTCTAGTGTAGTATTCAATGAAGCTCCATGACCAGATTGATTCAATTTCAACATGCTAAGAATTTATCCAGTTTAATCAATAATAATGGATTTTATGGCAATAGTGGTGGGAACCACAGTGGTATTTTGACATGACTATATCATATTAGTATTATTATATATTTGCTGACTCATATATTATGTCAGAACATGTCAAAATATATCAATTTAGAATATTATAATGTCAGCAACAAAACTGTTGCAATGACAAGTCATTTTAAAATGGCCATATCAGCACAGCCCCCAAATGCAATCACATAACCCCTGGAGAATAAATTATAGCCAAGAGTGATTACCTTATTTTATCTCACTAGAGCTAAGTGAAATTCCCACACCCAGACTTTCTACATCACATATACTTCAAACCTACCAAACATTGCAATAGTTTTGTTGCTTAGTGTAACCTATCTTATACTTTAGATTAGTGGTGGAAATAAGAGTTAGATAATCACCAAAGAACCTGGAAGTGTCAGAACAAGGTGTGGGGTGATCTATACTGATGATAGAGTGGTCCACAACAGTTACAAGCAAATTTTATAGGTGAAACAATCTAAATCCAAGATAATTTCAATTTATCCAATTTGATCAATAAAAAAGGATTTTAAGGGATAGTAGTGGGAAGGTTGGTGGTAGACACCATGAAAAGCATCCCTAGAAGAATTATAGCAGTAATCAAGGCCAAAGGAGCCCATACCAAGTACTAGATACCTAAATTTATACAAAGTCAAAAAACTGTCTACATAAGTCATTGTTTTGAAATGGCTGTCATTTTATCAAATCTTATTCAACTCTCATGATCCTTGCACCAATAGAAGGAAAAGAGTATGTACTTCATTTCATACACTTAGAGTTTAGGGCTAGGATTAGGAGGTATTGGGACTTATTTCATTTAGTGAAAAATGACCAAACATGCAGATAGTTTTTTAAGCCACTGTAACTAGTGTACTACTATGGGTAGAGTTTGGTTAGATTTGGTGAAATTGTCAATGGTACACTTGTTTGGTCCTGTTGGTGTTTGTTTGCCAAAGGAGACCATTGAGATATTGGTAGTAATCTAATAATATACTAAAATGTTAAAATGTTATGATGTCCCAATTGAAACAACCCTAAAGCCAAAGGCTTGTTAGGTCACACTAGAAGACTTGAATTAGGAAAGATGTAGAGGATAGGACTTAAGAAGTTTATCCCAAGGGCTTTAGAGGCAAGCACCAAAAGAACTGAACTAAGTTCTCTAGCCTGTTCATTGGGGTTTACATACATATAAAGTCAAAAAACTGTCTAAATGAGTTATTGTTTTGAAATGGTTGTTATTTTCATCAAATATTATTCAGCTCTCATGACCCTTGCACAAATGGAAAGCCAAGGGTATGTACTTCATTTCATACACTTAGAGTTTAGCACTAGAATTAGGGGTTATGTATTGGGAATTACCACATTTAGTGAAAAATGACCAAATATGCAAACAGTTCTTTGAGCCACTGTATAGGGTTGTTTCCTTGCAGATTTCTGGCTGCAGAGATGCTCAGTAGCTAGATTTAGAAGTCTATACCTTTAAGTGATAGTACTTCTAGAGATTTAAACACAATGACCTCTGATAGTATGGTATGCAAATTTTGAATAGAGCCAGATCTGAGAATATGTCCTTGACTATATTGTCTCATTGTCAACCTCTACCCATACTCAAATCCAATATCTGATCTTATTGTTGGACTTGTCCACTTCTTGATGCCAGTGGACTTACATCATATCTTGATGTTATTATTTCAAAAGATCAAATGACATTGAGCAGTGCCAAAAGTTTAGACTGTGCTACCAGCTGCTACTGGTCTCTACCTAGGCTACCTCGCCAAGGGTTTCCTACCTCGTCGTACCTCGGCGAACTGTTCTGCTGATCACTGGTTATGTATCTAGTCGAGTACAGGACACGTGACGGCTACCAACGAACGCTTACCTCAGCTGCACAGCTTCATCGTTTTTCGAGACGCCGATTCGATTCATGTTTCCTTTGCAAATTTTTGTTTCACGGCCTTTGACAAACGTGAAGAAAACAACGTCGTATGCTTGATTTTGCAAATTCATGTCGGAGCTGCAGCTTACAAGTCCGCTGAAGTGCACCCCATCAAAAATGGGGTGACAGAGGGCATTCCATGCTCTGCTGTGTTGGCCCGAATCGGGCGCATGTCCATCTGCTTCGGTGTAAAGATGGACGCGCGCCATCTGGTCGGGTCGCCATCAACTATTACAGCTTCGTAGGTGCAAATCTCGGCAGATATAAACATACTTACTATACCTGGACTTTGACCCTTGTCGGGGACGGTCGTTCACCTTCAAGTACCACAGCATGCGGTAACTTGGAGGGAAGGGGGCAGTGTTAATGAACTGATGTAGTAGCAAATGATTCAACATATGATAGAGCCGAGCGTAGTGAGTATTCCCAGGTCCTGTGAATTGATCAGCGTCAAGCGTAATGGGATCTGGGGAGGAGGGTTATACTGACTAATTCGGAATCGGTGTTTTCATCCGTAAGATGGATTCACCCTCGGACGGTATACATCAGATATGCATCCTAGGTCTAGGCTGCGCGACGTATGTACTTGCTGGCACCGTGGTCCGCATTAGGACGGTGTATGCGTTACTCTGGGTCAATTGGGTCGACGAAAAAGGGTCACCACCCCAGATCTGCCTCAGAACGAGGGCCGTGTGGGTAAATTTGCTGGGCAGAGGCTCTAGTCTCGAATTGGGGTTAATGATCATGGCGGACATACATCGTTTGGACCAAGGTCTGAAATGGAGGAATATGAATTCCCAAAACGCGCGCCGCCGAATTCAGCCGTGGTAGAGTCGCAACATGTGGTGAGGAGAGAAGAGACGACCCTCCAAAATCGATTCTTGGATCAATTAGACGAGGGGATATCACTGATGAGCCAAGGGGACTCACCGTATCCCGCTAAAAATGTGTAGTAGGCGTGTGCTACACATTGTCTTAATCGATCATAACAAATTCCACTGAGACAGGTACCCTCGATACGGTGGAGCCAGCAGTGCGTGGCAATGTGGCAGCCTCTGCCAGCATGTTCAAGCCCTGAATTCTGCCAGATGACGACTGCCGGATGGGAGTAGTGGTTGGGTTGGGGGGAAGGTCTGGGTGCCACACAGCAACCGCTCGCACAAGAAAGCAATACAAAGGTGGAAAGTCCGTGCGGTCGATAATTGGGAGCTCAAAGACCGCTGCAGTGACCCGCAGCAATTGCGTAACGCGCACCGATTGCCTTATTTATGCATGCACTTATTACACAGTTATTATCGGCATGAAAGGGCTTCCAACGGTTTCTTTGGAAGGAGAAGTTCTTCCAGCTGGAGAGCCGCATCTACCACCAGCAGAACAAATGTAAGTGGACTGTCACACTTCCTCCGTCACCCATGATATATTGATATATCCTTTCTCAGAAATGGCCGTTGATTGTTTCGTGGTCATTTCGACGGGAGCCTCAACGGTGTTGTTGAGGGACGAACCTTGTTTACGCATGGCATGAGTCGTGCGGTGATCGGATATCTTTTTGCTGGCAGGGATCCATGATAGCATCGCCCTTGAGCAAGCTTCAGAGAACTAAGCGAGGCGATATTGGCAGCCAGGACGGTGATTAGAATGCAGGTATTCCAAATTGACTGACCAACCAAGGACTCCGTTTTCACTGACGGCCAGGTGTTTGATGCTTAGCGCTAAGGGAGGTCGCACATTTGACCAGTCTGGCAGTGTTCATTAATGCGGCCCTTTCCGTCGGATGTTTTGCGAAGCAAGGCAAAATTTTTGAGATTCCAATCTTAGAAAGAGAGTCTTGCGTGCTTACGTGAATACAAATTTTTGGAGTAAAGATCACCCGGTGGACTGGTTTCACCGTCCGAGATAACGGTTGTAATGGTCAGTCCCCCGAAGAGAGGTTATCCTTGGGCTTGGGGGGCCGCGCCTGCTCGTGGTGTTGGCAGCATGATAGTTGTGTGAACTCATTCATTCATGTCACCTGTCCGGCTGGCAGCAAACGTGTCCATTCGCTTGGTGACCGCCCGTGGACATCGTGGAGCCTCCCCACGAATGATTCCATGGAGTGTTTCAGCAACAACGTTTCATTCGGCCGTAGAGCAAAACTAGCAAACCTGTATTTAGCACCCGTTAACAAAAGACAGCTCACTGAACGTGTTCCTGTGACTTGACCGTCGAGTGGCGCATGTTACAGGTGTCTATGATTGGATTATTACTATAAATTAGTGTACCATGACCTACAAGGCTGATCGGTATTTAGAAAAGCGCATTGGAATGGGCTTTGGGCGTTTTATTTTCGGTAGCCGAGGCAAGCGACTACTGAGGGATTGTAACAGTCAATCACACACCTCAGTCCCGCGGGTATGCATGCGAGTTGAGTCAAAACATTCATTTCAGTGGTTTTTGCAGATGGTTTGTGATCATATATGGAGCTGATGTAATCAATGTGGGAGATGTCAGCGAGAATCAACTAGTAACCGAGACAGCAGGGTCTTTCGTCTGCTCGCACCTTGGTTCAACAAGATGCCCTCCGACCAACTGAGCATTGTGCCACCTCTTCTAGACACGGGATGCGCAGAGGAGTTGGAAAAATCAGGGAGAACCCTTCACGCAGCCTCATCTCCTTTGAATGAAACGTATGCGGTGTATCCAGCTTCTTCGGTAAGAAAATTACTAGGGTCTCAGATACCTTCTGAATTGAGTGTATTCGCTGCAGCTGGAGAACTTGTCAGCAAAGCACCATGTATTCAGTCCGGATGATCAACTTGTTTATTTTGTGAGCTCGGAGCCCTTGCCACTGTCCGAGCGTCGTTTGGTGTGTTACCTTCTCCCGCCCTGTGTCCCGTCCTGTTCATCAATATATCCCAGTTCATCGGAGACACTTCTATTATCTTTGCTGCGTGGCGGAACTTGTTGAAATCGGTGACACAGAATGGCTCTGACCTGTAAGGGGATTTGTTATTACGGTGCCACTTTGATTATTGAGGTCTTTCAAGGCTTCAGGACGAACCAAGCCAACGTATGATGCGCAAGCTCGCCCTTGACTACGTCAACTTTGCAAAGGAATGTTGGGTCCACACGGCGGTATGTGTCTCGACCTGGTTTCTACAAATTCTCACAGCTCCATTTAGCAGTCCTCTTCTGGAGCCCGTCAAGTTCCCGGTGACCACTATAGAACACTGTACACGTGTTTATCTCTTTTTGTAATTCTCTATGTCCCCGAGTATGGACTCGAGAATGCTCCCGTCGGAGATGACCTTATGGAATGGCTAAACACCCATTTCATTGAGCCTTCCACTGAGGAAGGAGACCACCTTTCGACCCTAGGGCATCCTTGGGCGGATGAAACATTCTGGCCGTACCTAACCAGGTTTGACACCAGCTACTATTTCCATCCTCTTCTAACTTTCCCTTAAGAGCGACCCTCAGAGGATTGAGTAAAGCTGCCACTTTTTTCCTAGGTACCCTGTCCGCCCACCCATCTAAAAATTTACAAAAACTCTCACAAATCCTGATTCCGTTACTCGATACACAACCGAAGCTCCAGGCATATGAGGCAGAACGAGAATTTGCATACGCATCCCACAGGTGGAGAGAAAAGGTCAAGGCGCTGCGTCTCGAGCTTGATGACGTTCCCGAATCAGACCGACGTGACGATTACGAGGATTGGTGGGATCGTTTCAGTGACATAATTGGTATACTGGAAGGGCGCGGGGAAATGATTCAGAAGGTTTGCGACGATCTCGGTGCTGACTGGAAGGAGGTTTGTGTTGCCTGGGGTGTTTTTGTGGATTCAAGGCTTCGGAGGCAGGATCTCCCGTAGGTCCAGTCGACTATTTTCTCTTCCATCATGTTGACCCCTCTAAAAGTGACGTTATCGCTCAGATCCTCGAAGACATGCCTCCCGATCCGACTAACCTGGAGGACATGGTCCATGCTTCGCTGTTTACGGGTGATCCAGTAAAAGCATTGGACCACGCTGCAAAGCTAGACCCTTGGCTGGGCGCCCACCTGGCAGACATGATGGAACCGTTAGCCCTGGTAGACAAAGACCCGAACGAGGAGTAAGTGCCCCACGGATTCATGCATCTGGAACGGAAAAATGAATCCGGATGTAGTTCAGGATTAACACCGAGGAACTTTTACATTCTTTCATATGCGCAGTACCTCCATGCTGATTCCGCCTTGTGGAGAATTACGGTGGCGTACATGTTTTCATGTGGGAGGATCGGCGCAAAAACTGCCGACGAGGTGCTGGTACGTGTCCCACTGAGATTGAATGGCGTAGGGTGCACGAACGTCATGGAAAGCAACGCGGACGAACATTCGAGCAAAGGGGACTTATCTGGGATAATCAAAGATTTGAATGCGACTTGCCACGAATATGAGCGAGAGAACGCCCGGAGAAGCATCTGCAAGGTTGGGTCACACACATGGCTATGTTTCCAACCAACTACTTATCCCTTGGTGCAGATAGCTGCCCGAACATTTGTGCAGAAAAAGGAATATGGTCTTGCACTCTCATACAGCTCATCGGCGGAAGACTGGCCTGGCCTTGGTCGTGTGGTTGATCGTATCCTACTCGAATATATTCACACAGGTTCGGCATACAGTATTCTGAGATGTTCCCGTCTGAATTACTTCAGGTCCAGAACAATACACCAGATACGTCCTCGATATTGCACCGTCCCTCCAGGCCCTCCGCACGAATGCTGGGGCACATGGCGTTTTTATCCATCGATTGATATTTGCTGTGCGGTACGCTGAGTTTCATCAACGGTTGTTGAATCGGGACCTCCAGGACGCCGCTTGGGACCTTGTGACAATATTCCAAGAGGAGATTGCGCCGAAGTCCTGGTGGGGGCTTCTACTATGTGATGCTGTTCAGCTCTTGCAACATGGCAAGTTCCTACTCAGTGTGCCGCACACGCCGCAGCTCGGAGCTGATTCAATCGCGTTCTAGAACCCAACCCGCTCTTTTCTTACACCAGCGCCTGCATTTTACTCTGTCGTCTTGATGAAGTTTGCGCCAGGACGGCTCAAGGATCAGGAGAAGATTACCTCAGGATGTTGGAAATGAAACTCCTTGTTGGCGGGCGCCAAGATACCCAGCAACGATTACAAGTAGTTCGTCTCGCCCTTGCAAAATATTTTGCAAGATGCACGATGATTGGGACGGGAGGCACACAGACCGTTGATAAGAGGGTAGGTCCCGCTATATAAGGTTGTTTGTACTTCTCTATCCGCATTGCTATATGTGCTGCTCATTTCCCCCTGCTGTCCCTGTCCGTCATGCGCTGTCGTAGCAAACCGAAGTAGTCGGCGCGTTTTACGTTACATATGGGATGACACGATATCCCTTTGGGCTTCAAGTCTCGTTTCGGGTTATGGCAATTGGTTGCACTGGTTGCCCATTGATTGATCTAGTTGCCTCGTGCGTAGATGAAGGGTTTGCCTACTAATGCGGCTCTTGTGCATTGGCAGACACTACTGGATGACAGTAAAAATGTTGATTGCTACCGCGTATTGCGGAACACTTCTGATGCTGTTAGTATGCCTCACTGCATTGGCTTCTCTCAGCGTCATTCCTCAAGCCGTGCAAACTTTACTCTAGGATTCTGCTTTTGGTCGCATTCAGCGAC